>PVKM010007529.1:0-41233 GCA_004027735.1 Carollia perspicillata | reverse complement strand
AAAAACAAAAAACATATACTGTTAAAAGTTTGACAGAAATAAGCAGTTCCCTGTTTCCCTCAACACCCTTCCCAGAGTCAACCACTTGAAACTCCTACACAATCTTAATAAAGGAACCAAATCAATAAATAAAGTACTTGTGTTTTTAAAGCATAAATACCTACCCAAGCATTCCTGACTCTTTGGTCTTTATGATATAGAGGAACATCAGTAATGTATGAAACATATTATTTCGGCCCTGGAACAAAGACAGAAAGGCGAGACTTAAACCAAACTTAGCAAAAGATTCAGTCTGATGGGTAAATGCAGATCCTATCAGTTCACCGTCTACAAACTCAGAATTCCAACTAATTCAGATTCTCATTCATTCACCCAACAAAGTGCCTACTTTGTGCTAGGAAGTGGCAATACTGCAGTGAATAAGGCAGAGAGGAGCCATGCAGTCAAGGAGCTTCAACTCCAGCAGAAAGGCAGACAGCAGACTTGGAATCACGGGAAGTCTGGTGAGTGACGAGGGCTGGGGGAGGGTGCCAGGGGAACATACGCAGGCCTCTGACCCGGACTGCTGAGGCGGGGAATGCCTCCTCAAGGGAAAGATTAAGCGAGACCTGAGATGAGCAGCAAGGGAATCGACTGGGAAGTTTCTACACACGGGAGCAGCAGTTACAAAGGCCCGCAGGGAGCTACTGTGAGGCTGGTGCCCGGTGCGCTGCGCACAAAGTGCTCTATCCCAAAGATTAACAGCAAAACGAAAGTGTGGGGATCGACAAACTTTTAATCACATTTCAATTTTATGTTAATAACAGTATAAGTAACATGTTACACATAAATTGATCTATAAGTGACTACAAGGCAGCATTTTGCAAGCCCTAAAATCAAACGATGATATGTAATTTCTGATCTGTACACTAGCTCCTGAGATTTTCAATTCACTGTTTAACTTGTTCCTACTTACTCTGATTCAGTGATTTTACTCAAGAACCTGAGGATATATAATTTTTAAAAGACAGTGTTTCTTAAAAAAAGTTTGCATGGGTATTCAAAGGAACTTCAATGGCTCAAAATATTTACCTACAAAATTGAAATACTAAACTTGAAAAGAATGACATTAATACTCTTTCTTGGGAATCCGATGGAGAACATATTTTATGATTACAGTCAAGGTAAAATTTCTTAGTAAAGATGCTGGTAACAGATAACTGCGAAGGTCATCAAAGGGACTGATATTTGCAACCAAGAGTAAAACACCTGGGTGGAAGCATAAACTGGTACAATAACCTTTTTATAAAGTAGCTGATATATATTTTAGAAGTCTTTTCCAAATTAAGCATATAATACTTTTATAGTTAAAAAAGGAGATATGCAAGAAACACATTTTCCCTAACTTAGAAAGTTTACCTATTCCATAAACAAGAGGTTCTAATTTTAAAAACATTATCAAAGAAGTCATCCGTGACATTCCATTGTAGCAGCTTCCACATTTAGAAGTACCTTTGGAAGATTGTAGACGTGACGCTGGTAGATTAGCTCGTAATGGGGAGGGTTGATGGCACTCTGATAAATGCAAAAAACATTCTCGTTTGTCACATCTGCAAAGGAAATATGCCACGTGAAAAAACAAACAAAACCACTAGCTTATTTCACGTGACGGGCTCACTGCATTCCTCTAGGAGAGACTTATACCTGGTTTATTTGGTGTCTGAACGAAGTGCTGAGAGGTAAACGTTTTCCCGTCAGGGTATTTAGGGTGTGGAGGTAGTCTGGAGTCAAGGTAGGTGCAAAACACATGCATGATGATCTAAAAATGAGGAGACAATTTTTCAAAGTCAGCATGAAAATCTATCACGGATGCCGCCCTTTAAAAACATCTGCATTTGTGACTCCAATTTGAAAACTTTTCCATAAAGAGAGAATTAGCAAAAATGCTTTTAAGTGGTTGTAAGATGAAATCTGTAAAATGAAAGACAAAAGATATTCCTAGTTTTCGGCTAAGTGGATCATTCACACCCATACAGTTAATGAACAGCAAAACCAAGATAAAATACACATCTATTCAGTTCTGAATTTGAATATGATCACTTAAAGCTTCATTTTCACACATAAGTCACTATAAAAAAATAAAGAATATGGTTTTGAAAACCTCTTCAGTGCCCCCAAACTCGATAGTCTTTGATCTTGTACGTCTAACCCGAGGGTTCTTTCTCAGAGCGGTGATCCCAGAGGGATATGCTCCAGGTCCCTCCTTGCAATTTATCTAAGACAGAAAAAAGAGAACCCCCTTCCCCACCACATTTCCCAAACTTTTAGGTCTGATGCAGGAGAACAGTTAAATGACAGTGTATAATAATGAAAAAACTACTTAAACATTGCAAAATGGAAAGAAAAAGATATACAATTTTACATATACAATGATTACAACTACGATTTTTAAAAGAACATTAAAAAACAGCACAATCTAAGTAAATGAAAAAAATAAACCAAAGTAGCAATACTTGTTGGGTTAAGATATTGGCACAATTTTAATTAAAACAAATTTTTCTTAACCCTCTCCCAAGGATACATTTATTGATTTTAGACGGAGAGGAAGGGAAAGAGACAGAAAGAGAGAGACAGTGAGAAACATCAGTGTGAGAAACGTCAGTCAGCTCCCTCCTGTGCGCGCTCTGACCAGGGACCGAACCTGCAACCTAAGTATGTGCTCTGACCAGGAATCAGACCAGTGACCTTTTGGTGCATGGGACAATGCTCCAACCAACTGAGCCACGGCAGCCAGGGTCAGTTTTCATTTTTTATTTCTACCTTAGTTTCTAAATCCTTTTTAATTCTTATTTTGATAATGGGGGAATAAAAACACATAAATCCAACTAACAAAGCTGAAAACAAAACTGGAGACTTACCGCGGAATCAGTGGGCAGGTCCGTATCCCACTTGCGTCCTTTGAAGTCTCCACCTCTATTCCATCGAAATGAGCTCATACAGCCTCCCTGAGAAAGTTCTGTAGCAACGAAGGTGAAATAAAAAACTAAACTTTGCAAAATGAAGGGAAAAAAGCCTAAGGGGTTATAATAAATGAAGCATATCATTTAAAAAACCTGATCAAAAGACCCATAACATAAAGAAATATAAGATGTAAAAGATTAACTTAAATATCACCAGAAGAAAGAATCATATAAGTCCAAAATGTGAGATCAGACTAATGTTCTGGATTTTTAAAAAAGTCAATGTCATGGGAGAAGGTGGCAGAACAGTTCTAGACAAAGAGACAAAGAACAAAGAACAAACCCCAATACACATAAAGAGTGAACCTACACTCTACCCTGGTTAGACAAATAAAGGGTATATAACATACTTTGGACAATTAGGACATTTAAATATGAACTATACATTAGACAATATTACAGAAATATTTTAAAGATCTGATCATCGAATTGTGGTAACACAGGAGAATGTTATTTGTTTATTTTTTAGGAAATGATGTGCTGAAAAGTAATGATGCCTACAATATACTTCAACCATGAAGTATATCTTCAACTATTCAACCATGGTTCCTTGTACTTTTTAGACTTTTTTTTGTGTATTTAATATATGTTAATACTTTATGTATAATTTGTATATATGTGCACACACATACATACTTTTTTTGATATATAAATGTCCTACTACCTATGAGGCAATCTTGCCAAAAACCTGTAACCTGAATTTTCAGGACATACAAGAACAGAGAATCATGTAAAACTACACCATGGGGATGCATTCAGCAAAATCCCTACCAGCAGAAATGCTGCAGAATGAATGATACAGTTCTTTCAGCAAATAAGTTGCAAAGAAAAAAAAGGATGATGGGAAACCTATTGCTTAAAAGAAACCTACATACAGCAACGAGTCACCACATGTGATAATATTTGGATCCTAATTCAAACAAACAATATGAAAAAAAGTAATCATACATTTTAGGAGATGTTTGGAAATTTCTACATAGACTGTTAATTTCCTGATATAAAGAAATTGTTAAAAAATATTAAGTGTATAGTATGGCTATGTTTTTTAAAAGTCTTATGTTCCAGAAAGATGTATACACATATTTAGGTATAAAGTGATAAGGGTACATAGGACTTGCTGCAGATAACACAGGAAGAGAGAGGAGGGTGGGGGCACGGAGAGAGCAGAGGTGGTCCGCAGACTGGGGGTCGCTGGCACTGGGTGCCGTAAAGAGGGCTGAACCCACTGCTGTGTCTAGTTTCACGTGCAGCTGAACTCTCCTTATATACAAAGATTTTTAAAGTCCTGATAAATGCTTCTTCCCGAACATCAGTCAAACCCAGGGGAAAGAAAGGGGTACCACAATACTTTCAAATTTAGATTTACAATGAATCGGCGGAGTGAAATACGACTTCTAAAACCTGTTTTAGTGATGAGAACGTTTTACCGAGTTTATCCACATAAAAACAGGGAGGCAAGTGAGAGAGCACGGGAAAGCCAGGGAGGCCAGCTTCCTGCTTCCCAAGTCAGCCTCCTTAGACCATGTCCCCGCTCCCCGAAGGGATCAGAAGACAGCAGAAATATGCAGAAAGGAACATAATAAATATGACACAAAAACTGAAAGAAGAAAGAATCGACTTGTTAAGATTAAAAGAACGCCCGAGGGGCACCCATTCTTGGCAGTTTAAGAACAGAAAATCATGGGGGGGGGGGCGGTACGGGGGTCGCGAGGGGGAGGGAACAAAGACACTGTAACCGAACAACAGTAAAAAATATAAGTAAAAGTAGAGGAAATAAACGAATAGGAAATGAGTGAAGAATTCACTTGAGCTCATTTAGTCATTTTTAAGTTTCTCTATGTAGAATGAGATTATTAACTAACACATTCAAGACTAAGTATGTTATCTGGACAATTCTTAAGCATATAAAATACAAATCCAAAAGCTGTTTAAGTGTAAGCCTTAGTTAAGCCATAAATACATTTTTATGAAATATAAGATCACACTTAGGTTTTGCAAAAATGAAATGATACTTTTAATTTTAAAAAATCACTGATTTTTAGAGCGAGAGAGGAAGGGAAGGAGAAAAGACAGGGGAGACGGAGAGAGGAAGGAGAAACACTGATTTGCTGTTCTACTTATTTACGCATTTACTGGTTGATCCTTGCGTGTCTCCTGACCCGGAATCGAACCTGCAACCTTGGTGTATCTGGACGACACTCTGACCAACAGAGCTATCTGGTCAGGGCCGATACTTTAATTTTTTTCAAAATTTTTTTTCCCTGTTACATTTATAAAATCTCAAAGTAGTGAAAAAGTTTTCATTTTGTCCCTCTTCAAAGCAACAGTTACCTTTGATCCTTTCGAACAAGTACTCCTGATTCGGGGTAAGGTCCAGGTACTGCACGACTGTGTTCAGGGTGGGGAGGAGAGGAGCTTTGACCAGAGCAGCTTGTTTCAGGCTGGTGATGCTGGCCTCTGCTCAAGACAAAACACACACAGCACCTTATTATTCATGCGGGTCTCCAAAAAACTTAAAATGCTCTTCCCTCAACAGGCGTTGAAGGAAAAAACGACAACATGAATAGTTTATCTTAACGATTTACATGATCTACTTTACTTGCAATTTAGTTTATCATTTCGAACAAGGTAGCCAGATCTCCCTCCCTCCCTCCCTCTTTCTCTCCACAAAGGCAGCAGCCAGATCCATTTTGGAAGATCTATAAACAATATACAAAAGATATAGAAAAATCAAAGAGAGAGAGTCCAGCCATAAAACCAGTATTGGAGAATAGTTAACAAAATAGAAAGAGCATGAGGGAAAAACAGTAACAAAACAGTATGACTTCAACTTAATTAGAAGTATATACATATATATGGACCGTACTTCCTCAAAACAGCATGACTCCAATTCAATTAGCAGTATATACATATATATGTACAATAATTCCTCAAATCCTAAATATGTACTTTTCATGTTCTTCAACTATGGGATAAGCTACAACTGAAATGTATGTAGTTAGTATCCTAGTATTTTTCTTTAAAAATATTAACTGGCTGTGACTGAACTGATAGTGGTCCTCTGAAAGCAGACCTGCGGGTAGCAGTCTCCGAGCATCTCTGCACTGTTCAAATCTCCTACGTGAACGCGGGCCTGTGGCTTCTGCAGTCATGAAGCAATGTCATTCCCTTTTTAAAAAGGGCATCGTGCTGCACTGACACGTGCTACGTGGATGAAACCTGACAATGTGACTACGTTCAGTGAAAGAAGCCAGTCACAAGGACGACACACTGCACGGTCCCCTTTACATGGAGTATCCAGGGGTGGCCTGTCTATAGAGGCAGAAAGCAGGCTGGTAGTTGCCGGGAGCTGGGGAGTGGGTGGTGGTGGGGCCCTGGGGTGACCGCTAAAGGACACACGGGGTTTCTTTTTGAAATGATGAAACAGCCTGAGATTGATTATGGTAATGGTTGTACACTCAAACCTTGGCATGGTAGGCTACTTTACATGCGTAAAATGTATGGTAAGTAAATTATACTTCAATAAAACTGTGTCATAAAAAAACTACATTCTAGTCCTGGCTGGTGTAGCTCAGTGGACTGAGTGCGGGCTGTGAACCAAGGGGTTGGTCGCCAGTTCGATTCCCAGTCAGGGCACATGCCTGGGTTGCAGGCCAGGTCCCCAGTGGGGGCGTGTGAGAGGCAACCACACATTGACGTTTCTCTCCCTCTCTTTCTCCTTCCCTTCCCCTCTCTCTAAAAATAAAATAAAATATTAAAACAAAAAAACACACAAAAAAACGACATTATAGACATTTAGTTTTTTTCTTCACCTCAAGATAACAAAGGAAGTTGTTAAACAACCCACTACAGAATTTTCCACTTGGCAGATTCAGGAAGGTCCATCGACCTCTGGGCTGTTGGCACATACCTCCTATCTGCAGCTCCGGACAACCCATGCGCCTCATCTGCGTGCTGACAGACTCAGTCTCTTGTACGAGTGGCACTAATATTGTCTCATTGATCCACTAGGAAAAAATGAGGTAAAGATTTTGCATACATAATTCCAAAGCATTTCTCAAATAATCATTCGTAAGAGTCTACGATTTTCTCGCTCTCGTGCACTTACGCATTTACAAAGTGGGAGAGGACAGCAGCAGGAGCCACCTGAGGTCAGCGAGAGGTCAGTAAATATGCTATCAGAGTACATTCTTAAATCACATATGCCTGTTTGTTTTCGAAGGACATACAAAACTTTCAGTCATATGTTAAGATTTTCTTAAATGATTCTTTCTGTGCTTATTATACTTAAGCTAAAAGAACAAACTTCAGTTTACACTGCTAGGGTAATTATTCATACAATTATTCATGCAGTGTTTATACTGGTTTACAATTAGTGACACACTTTTTAAAAATTCTCACCCAAGGACACACTCATTGGTTTTGGAGAGAGAGGAAGAGAGAGCAAAGAGAGAGAAATGTAAACATTAATCGGCTGCCTCCGCACGTGCCCTGACCAGGGACTGAATCTGTAACCTTTTGGTGTTTCGACCCCGACTGGGGATCGAACCTGCAACCTTTTGGTGTATGGGACCACGCTCCAACCAACAGAGTCATTTGGCCAGGGCAAGAGTTTCTATCTTTAAAAGCCATTCGGGCTTCTCATTCAAGAAAGTAGGCTGCTATTTTTTTACCACTCCTTCTTGATACCCTATTAAATTATAATAAAAGAAATGGAAAAGGAATATAGGTGACTCAACGTATTTCTAGAAGGTGCAGAACTGATGAATGAATGCTGCGAGATGAGAGGGGGAAGAGGCGGGGCCTCTAGGGAACCTGAGCGCCGAAGCCTGCAGTGGAGGCGGGGCCAGCTTGCCCGGCAGAACCCGGCCCAGCCTGGGGCTGAAAGGAGGGGACTCGCTCACTCTGCATGCGACAGAAGTGGCCTTGCCAACCTCCAGGCTAAAGACAGAGAGGGTTCTTCTTTAGAAGAATCGAAGAAGGGCACAGTTTGACATAGTTTCATGCATACATTATCTTCTCTAACTGAATTTCTCTGAGGGTAAAGACCTCATTTTTGTTTCCCTTATTTTTCTAGATACACAATAGACTCTGACAGAAAAGTTCTTTGAAAAATAAAATTGAGAGGCTGGAAAGGGAAGAAGGTCACACTGTTCCTTCCTTTATCTAACTCAAAAGACCTGACTTACTCAACAGGGGAGGGAGAGATCCTTTAAAAACAGACATCGTAAAATAAATGTCACGTGCCATCCACACTGCCCATCTAGTAATTCTGCGGTCTAGTTAATCTGCACCTCTAATTGGTATTCTAATAACATACTTCGTTATTAAGAGGCACGAATACTTCCAAAGTTAACGTTAAACTTACATTTCTGAACTTAGCTGTCCATGAATCCATATGATCAAGAAGTTGTCTATTCATAGTCACTCTTGCCCAAACCTATTAAAAATGTTTAAAATGAACAATCAGTGAAGAAAAAAATCTTGCCAGAAATCAGTCATTCTTTCCCCCAACCTCAAAAATACATGGAATACTTTGAAAAAAAATTCACACACATCAATACTAATAATCTAATATTCAATAATTTTCTTATGCACTTATTGCTATTCATGCAGACATCTTTAAAATTCCTTAAGTTGGTATGTTTAAGGAAAATTGTTTTTGCTTTCAAGAAGAAAATAAAAATCCTGTATTGGTATTAAACTGATTAAGTCCCAGACTGTCAAATGTTCTTGTCTAATATATGTATGTATATATATATAAATCCTCACCCAAGGATACATGTACAGAGAGAGTGAGGAAGGGAGGAAGAGAGAGCAACATCGACCCGCTGCCTCCCACACGCGCCCGACCGGGGACTGCACCGGCCACATCTTTGGTGTACAGGATGACGCTCTAACCACCGGAGCCGCTTGGCCAGGGCCTGAATATATTTTAAAAGCAACTGCCTTGTATATGTCAAGTACAAACTGTTACTTAAGGTAGCATTTTATAAACAAATGCAAATAAATGTTTTAGGCGGGACACTAATATCGACTGTGTCATGAACAGTAAAACACACAATATAATTCAGTTTTAGGTGCAAAGTTAGATAGGAGCCTTTCCATTGTGTAATGTGCGCCAGAGTTATGCTCCTAGTCAACAAAAGTGGAGGTTACAGGAAAAGCAAGCATTCCAGAAGTAAAAAAGACTTTCTAATAATCTGTAAATCATAAGCATTAGTCATTTTTATTTGCCATTTACCTCCTCTGCAGCTTGTTTAGAACTGAGATCGGCTTCATCTTTGTTCGCACATGGGGCTTGAGACCTGCAGGCAAGCTGATACTGAAACTTCTTTAGAGTCTGTGCATAGTCCCCCATAGAACGACTGTAGTTCCAGAACGTAGGACTGGTGGAAGGCGAGGCAGAATCTGGGCTCCCTAGGACGATTCATGAAAGAGCATCAGTGTGCTGAGGAATTCTGACGCCCAGAGTCAGTGCGTGAACACGGGGTACCGGCACAGAGGCGATGGCGACCAAGGGAGACAAAGCCTGCAGGAGCTTCTTCTCTCTGTCCCCTCCCCAGCACTGTCTTTTCTTTAGAGAACACGGACCACCCGTGCTAGAAGTGAACAAGGACATTTCTGACAGTATTAATTTAAAACCCGTAAGTGGTTGAAAGTGTTTATTTTTGTTATAAAATTAAGCTTTTTTCATTCTCTAAGACTTTCAAATGATTCAATGACAAACAAGCAAGAAAACCCAAATTTCTTCAGGAAATAAACAGGCTGAGGGAGTTCACTGCTTGACTTTTTAGAAGTTCTTCTGAATGGGGCGACTACAGCATCCTATCAATAAGCTGCTCTCTGGGCTAGCAGCTACACTCACTCTTCCCTGCACTGTGTTGTGTTCTATTCACATCCTGCAGTCAGTCCTGTGTTTCATTAGGAGACTCTCTGCTGATCACTCTTCTGAATTTACTTTTAGGGAATGTAAATAGTTACATTTAGGGGCTTAACCCTATAATTAAAGAGCAATTACTGTATTTTGCAATGTACAATGCACATTTTTTTGGCCCAAATTTCTGAGGGAAAAATAAGGATGCACATTATATGGGTGGTACTAATTCCCTATCTATGGAAATGTTTTTAACTCTTTTATTTATGCTTATGTGTTAAAAGCATAACTCTAGAAAGCAGTAACAATATCCACATGCAAAATAATACCCTGGAATATGATAATAGGTTTTGTTTCTAAATATAAATCAATAAAAAAAACTGAATTAAAAAATTAAAATGAAAGATTTTTTTCCTGAAAGTTTGTTCCAAAATTGTGGGTACACATACAAGGGAGCACATTATTCACAGAAAAATACGTGGATATTTAAAATCAGAGTTTGTCTCTTTTTTTTGAGGGCTGGGAGTATTTTTTTCCCTTAGCACCTAGCACAGTATTAGAACAAACAGCACGTGTTCAAAGACTTGATATTTATGAAGGGCTTATTTTTTTTAGAGTTTAACTAAAGAAACCAACTGATTACATTAAAGTATTACAGTAACAAAAAATACCAACAGCTACTTCATACACAGAAAAATCACAAACAAAGAGTTTTTTAAAAAATCTCAGCAGAGACTTCTGGCCAAGATGGAGGCATAGGTAGATATATTTTGCCTCCTCATACAACAACAAATTTAAAAACAAAAAATAACCAAAACTGCCAGAAAATAGAACTGTATGGAAGTCCCACAACCAAGGAGATAAAGAAGACACGTTCATCCAGACTGGTAGGAGGGGCAGAGATGGGCAGTGGGGCAGAGAGGACTCCCAGAAAGGTGGCATCTGGTGGACAGGCAGTCCCACATTTGTGTGCGGATAAACTGGGAGGACCAACTGGGGTGCAAGACAGACCAAGCCACCCAGGGTTCCTGGGCAGGGGGGGAAAAAGCCTCAAAATCTCAGACTGTAAAAATCTGTGGGGGTTGCAGTGGCAGGAGAAACTCCCAGCCTCACAGGAGAGTTCACTGGAGAGACCCACAGGATCCTAGAACGTACACAAACCCACCCACCTGGGAATCAGCACCAGAAGGGCCCAATTTGCTTGTGGGTAATGGGGGGGGGGGCAGGGGGAGGTGACTGAAAGCCAGCAGAGAGCAGAGCAAGTGGCACGGTTCCTTCTCGGACCCCTCCCCCACAGACAGCACCACAGTGCAGTGTTGTGAGCTGCCCTGTCCTGGTGAGTACTTGAGGCTCCGCCCCTTACTACATAACAGGCATGCCAAGACAAAAAATATGGCCCAAATGAAAGAACAGGTCAAAGCTCTAAAAATAGAACTAAGTGATGAAGAGATAGCCAACTTATCAGATGCAGAGTTGAAAACACTGGTAATCAGGATGCTCACAGAAATGGTTGAGTATAGTTGCAAAGTAGAGGGAAAAGTGAAGGCTATGAAAAGTGAAATAAAGAAAAATATACAGGGAACCAACAGTGATGGTAAGGAAACCAGGACTCAAATCAACAGTTTGGAGCAGAAGGAAGAAATATATTAACATTCAATCAGAACAGAATGAAGAAACAAGAATTCAAAAAAAAACGAGAGGATTAGGAACTTCTGGGACAACTTTCAACATTCCAACATCCAAATCATAGGGGTAGAAGAAGAAGAGAAAAAGGAAGAAATCAAAAACTGATTTGAAAATATAATGAAGAAGAACTTCCCCAATCTGGCAAAGGAAATAGACTTCCAGGAAGTCCAGGAAGCCCAGAGAGTCCCAAAGAAGTTGGACCCAAGGAGGAACACACCAAGGCACATCATAATTACATTACCCAAGATTGAAGATAAGGAGAGAATCTTAAAAGCAGCCTGAGGAAAGGAGACAGTTACATACAAAGGAGTTCCCACAAGGCTATCAGCTGATTTCTCAAAAGAAACCTTGCAGGCAAGAAGGGGCTGGAAAGAAGTATTCCAAGTCATGAAAGGCAAGGACCTACATCCAAGATTACGCTATCCAGCAAAGCAATAATTTAGAATGAAAGGGCAGATAAAGTGCTTCCCAGATAAGGTCAAGTTCAAGGAGTTCATCATCACCAAACCCTTATTATGTGAAATGTTAAAGGGATTTATCTAAGACAAAGAAGATCAAAAATACAAACAGTAAAATGACAACAAACTCATAATTATTAACAACCAAACCAAAAACAAAAACTAAGCAAACAACTAGAAAAGCAACAGAATTGCAGAAATGGAGATCACATGGAGGGTTATATCAGTGGGGAGGGGGACGGGGAGAATGTGGGAAAAGATATAGGGAATAAGAAGCACAAACGGTAGGTACAAAATAGACAGGGGGAGGTTAAAAATAGTATGGGAAGTGGAGAAGCCAAAGAACATATATGTACCACCCATGGACATGAACTAAGGGGGCGGGGAATGCTGGTGGGAGGAGGATGCAGGGTGGAGGGGAATTAAGGGGAGAAAAAATGGAATAAGTGTAACAGCATAATCAGTAAAATATATTTAAAAACCTTACTACAATATCTAAGAGGAGTGACTATAAAATAATAAAACTGCTTTCCTTATGTTGTTTATTTACAGGCACAAAGGATGAGAAATCATGAGAGAGATATGTGACATCTCAGCTCATGGCATCAAAACCCTGAAGGCCAGCTAGGCCTGTGCTAGTCGCTTAGGTGACTGCTAGTATGATTCGTGCTGGCATAAAAATAAATAATTATGTGCAATAAAGAAGTACCATACGGTGTGAAGTTAAATTTTCAAGTAGGACTTCTGGCAAAACTGACTTACAGGAATGAATTACCATCAGGAAAGTAAGTTTCAAACCAACACAAGTGAGTTAATAAACAGGAAATGAAAAGGAAGGTAAAAGAACCCAAAGTTATTCTTTTTGCTTAATCATTTTGACTATTCAAAAATAATAAGCTTTCTGAGATAAAACTTGAACTTGAGGAAAATTTCAGTAAAGACTGGCTTTACATGACAAAGGTTTTAATACCGACTTTAGATATAAGATGACAGAACCAAGAAGTTTTACTATCTGTTGTGCATTAGCCAAAGGACAAGCAGCACACACCCAAGCAAGCAGTGACAAACAGGGCTTCTCTGTAATGACCGCCACCCGCAACGAAACAGCACAGACTCTGTAGCTGGAGGACCCCAAAGACCTAAGCATCAGCACGCAAAGATACTGAATTCTGGCAATGTAACAAACCTGGTAATGTGAAATGTCCCCACTATATCTAGAAATGTTTACTAAAATAAAACACCTCGTTTCAATGGATAACGGAGCTTGCAGAGAGTTAAGAGGATAGCCAGTGGCCTCGAACGAAGAGGGCATTAAAATTCAGAATGGCCTGTGTGTAAGCTGACACTGCAGCTGCTCTGGAGAGTTCTGTAGGCTTTGAAACCTACCAGCTTGGATTTCAGTGGCCAAGTGGGGCCTGGAAACTAAGACGGGGACCAGAAGAGGCCGAGAGTTGGACTGAGGCCTTTCTCACACCTCTATCCCTTGCACCTGGCATAGCGTCACATTCTCAGCGGAGGAGAAAATAATCTGACCACTGGCACCAGGAGATAACGAGGAAGTCTGTGTGTCTTAGGTTGTTGGGAGATCGACTAAACCTTCAAGCCTAGCTTCACTTAGGTTAGTTCAAAGTCAATGCTACTCCTTAGGGACCTGGCCAAGGCATATACAATACTTCTAGGAGGCACAAAGCTTCCATCCAGCCTGTCCTGGATAGAAAAAGCACAGATGAAACTATACTGAAGATGAGCCTACCAGAAACAAACAAAAAAATGGACAAATCACAAGGAAACAAGCCTCGAAGCATGCACCAACAAGACAAAAAATGTATTTCATCTCATGAACTTTAGATAACTGAACTATTGGACAGAGGCTTTAAAAAATGTTTATAGTGATTGAGATAGGAAGAGAAAATGAAAACAAAAGATCTCTAACAGAAATCAAGCAGAATTGAAAGAGAACCAAACAATACAGTGAAATACAAATTAAAAAATTACAAATTAAAAAACAATGAGTTAATTAAACAGCTGTTTAGACACGGCTAAAGGAAGAACCATCAGTACAAACTGGCACGCACGCACAAACAAACAAACAAACAAACTGTGGGGGAGGGGCAGACAGAAAGTTCTTAACAGAAGAATCCCAAACTACTAAATGTGAAAGAAATGAAAGTATTAACAAGTTTTGAAACCGTCACTGTATTAACTAACCTACTGGGGAAGGACCACTGATGGGTGCTAGCTAAACTCACTGGGCGAAAGGCTATTGGGGGAACAGTATATTCCCAAGTCTCAAAGAATCACATTATAGATTATTAATTAATTACAAAAGGAAAAAGCTATTATGGAGAAATCAGTTGTCATCACCTTGACCTAGTGACCCAATTTAACATTACCAATAAAGCAACAAAATATCATGTGTCTCTTGATGTGATACCCTGAAAGGAACATACCACCACCTAAGTTGTATTCTGGCCAAAAATAGTATTTAAACTTAATCTGATGAGAAAATGATCACATATATGCAAATTTGCAATACAATGGGCCTGACCTCTTCAAAATGCACCAACACACCGAACTCGTAAATGTTCTATCAGGGGTGTCCAACCTTTTGGCATCTCTGGGCCACGCTGGAAGAAGAAGAGTTGTCTTGGGCCACACATGAAATATACTGCAACACGTAATCACAAAATGTCTCATGATGTTTCAAGTACATTTACGGTTTTGTGTTGGGCTGTATTCACAGCCATCCTGGGCTGCACGTGGCCTGCAGGCCGCAGGTGGGACACCCCTGATGACAAAACAGACATGACAACTAAATGCAACACATGGACCTTAACTGCATCCTGCATCAGTAAAAGAAAGCTACAAAGTTTGTTATTTTGTCAACTGGAGGAAACGTGAATAAGAATAATGGTAGTTTTAAGTATGAAAATCATGTTGTTGGTAGAAAGGAAAATGTTCTTGTTCTCAGGAGATGCATGTGAAATATTTAGGATGAAACGGCTCCTTGGCAAAAAAGTAGGTGTGTGAGAAAGAGTGCATGAGTGTCTGGTTTCTCGCTACCAGAGAAAGAGGTTACAAATATGGAAAGGTAGGAGAGGCTAGAATCAACCCAGGGTAGCTGGACTGGGATCGGAGGTATCACTACCAATGCATGGTTTTTAGTACAGTTGACCCTTGAACCACCAGGGGTTAGGGGAACTGACACCTCCATTAGTCAAAAATCTGTGTATCACTGGCTGGTGTAGCTCAGTTGGCTGGAGTGTCATCCCATAAACCGAAGGTTCAATTCCCAATCAAAGCACATGCCCAGGTTGTGGGTTTGATCCCTGGTCAAGAATCAACTGGAAGATTGAGTAAATAAATGAAACAACAAATCAATGTTTCTCTCTTTCTCTCCTTCCCTCTTTCTCTTTAAAAATCAATAAATAAGAAAACGATGGATGGGTGTAAAATACATATAGAAGTATGTGCGTGCATGTATATATTTACATATACTTCCTAGCTGCCTGCTTAAAGGCCCGAGACTAATGACGCCCCATTAACTTGGTATATCCAGTGCCCAGACATTAATTTCTAAGTATCATTCTCTACTAAAAACAACCGTGGCCCCTTAAAAACACAGACTGACTCCAGAGCTGGTTAGCCAGAGAAAATACAAAAGGAGCCTGAAATATCTTGTGATGCTGGAAAGTGTACTTCTTTTTTAAGTGCTCAAACAATGACAGTGTCACATCTAAAAACACAGAAGCCTGATTTGTCCCACCAGCCAAATCTGAGACAGTCTAACCATCAAAATAAATGACAGAGCTGAGAAGGAAAAGATCCATCTTCTGGGAGAATGCCAATAAATAAATACGAGAGGTGACGGCACAACCATATGAATGTAGTTAATACACTGAATTACACACTTAAAAATGGTTAAAATGTGGTGATGGAAAAAGACTTGATGTGGGTGAACACACAATACAATACATAGTTAATATGTTATAGAATTGTACACCTGAAACCTATATAATTGTATTAACAACGTCACCCCAATGAACACAATAAAAAAACTTAAAATGATAAATATTATGTACATTTTACCAGAAGAAAGTTTAAACATAAAAGGCATAAATACTGAAAGAATGACAGAATTAGAAAGCCACTGTGACAACCAACACAGTAATAATTAATTTTGAAAAGACCTCAAAAGGATGTTAAAACTAGTAAGTCAAAATTTGATGAGTATGTCAAACTATACTACAAGGCCATAGTAATCAAAATAGGATGGTACTGGCAAAAAACAGACACATAGATCAATGGAACAGAATAGAGAGCCAAGAAATAAACTCACACCTTTATAGTCAATTAATATTCAACAGAGTAAACAAGCATATACAATGGGCTAAAGATGATAGTCTATTCAATAAATGGTGTTGGGAAAATTGGACAGATACATGCAGGAAAATGAAACTAGACCACCTTCTTACACCATACACAAGAATAAATTAAAAATGGACTAAAGAGTTAAATATCACAACTGAAACCATAAAAACCCTAGAAGAAAACATAGGAGTAAAATCTTGGCCATGCTCGTAGCAGTATTTTATCTGATATATTTCCCCAGGCAAGGGAAGCAAAAGAAAAAATAAACATATGGGACCACATCAAACTAAACAGTTTTTGCACAGCAAAGGAGACTATCAACAAAGTGAAAAGATAACCCATGAAACGGGAGAAAACATTTGCCAACACATCCAATATGGGGTTAATATCCAAAATTTATAAAGTACTTACAAAACTCAACAACAAAACCCCCCAAACAATCCAATTAAAAAATGGGCAGCCCTGGCTGGTGTGGCTCAGTGGACTGAGCACTGGCCTATGAACCAAAGGGTTGCCAGTTTGATTCCCAGTCGGGGCACATGCCTAGGTTGTGGGCCAGGTCCCCAGTTTGGGGGCACACGAGAGGCAACCAACTGATGTTTCTGTCCCTCTCTTTCTCCCTCCTTTCCCTTCTCTCTCTCTAAAAAAAAAAAAGAATAAAATCTTTTTTAAAAATTGGCCAAAGGACCTGAATAGGCACATCTGCAAAGAGGACATACAGATGGCCAATAGACATATGAAAAGATGCTCAAGGTCACTAACCATCAGAGAGATGCAAAATAAAACCACAATGAGCTATCCCTTCACACCTGTGAGCAAGGCTGACATCAATATATCAACAGACGAGTGCTGGCGCGGATGCCGAGAAAAGGGAACTGTTTTGCACTGTTGCTGGGAACACAGATTGGTGCAGCCACTGTGGAAAGTAGTATGGAGATGCCTCAAAAAATTAAAAATGGGCCCTGGCTGGCATAGCTCAGTGGACTGAGCGCAGGCCTGCGAGCCAAACAATCGAGGTTCGATTCCCAGTCAGGGCACATGCCTGGGTTGCAGGCCAGTTCCCAGCCGGGGACGCATGAGAGACAACCATACATTGATATTTCTCTCCCTCTCTCCTTCCCTCCCCCTCTAAAGATAAATAAATAAACTTAAAAAAAAATTAAAAATGGACCTGCCTTTTGACCCAGATATCACACTTCTGGAAATGTATCTAAGAAACCCAAAACGCTAACTCTGAAGAACATAAGCACCCCTATGTTCACTGCGTTATTTATAATCACCCAGATACGGAAGCAGCTCCAGTGTCCATCAGTAAATAAGTGGAAACACTATGGGACATTTACACAATGGAATATTACTTGTCTATTAAAAAACAGAAAATTTTACCCTTTGTGGCAGCATGGATGGACCTGGAGAACATGCTAAGTGAAATAAGCAGTCAGAGAAAGACAAATATCATAATTCCACTCATGTGGAACCTAATGAACAAACTTAACAAGCAAAGTAGAGACAGACTCCTAGAGAGCAGGATGACAGCTAGTGGGCAGGGGGAGGTTAGGGATGGAGGGATCAAGCAAAAAGGAAAAAGGACGCATGGACATGGTCAACAGTGTGCTGATTGCCAGGGGGGAGTTGAAAGGTAATGAAAAAATGCAATAATTAAAAAAAAATTTTTTTTGATGAAGATACCGGTATAGTCTCAAAGTAGCTCCCCCAAATACTTATTATTTACAAATTAATTTGTACAAAATTCTTACTTAACTAAAACCTACAGGCACAGAAGGATTACAAGTATAGGGATAAACATAGATGTACCCAGCAAATGCTAACCAAATGGAAATAGTACAGCTGTGTTAATGTCAGACAAAATACTCTTGAAGGAAAAAACAAAAGTAGTAACTGACCAGAATATTAACAATTTTGAATTTACATGTATTTAACATAATCTCATAGATATTTAGCAAATTTTGACAGAATTATGAAGAGAAATTTAATGGGAGACAATCAGAAGGCGTTTTTTTAAACATACTTCTTTAGTAACTAATAGATCAAGCAGACAAAAATAAATAAGATGAATTTAAGAATACCATCAAAAAGCTTACTATATGAACAAATATGGAGTCTGATATTTGAGACTATGCATTTTTTAAAAAAAGATTTTATTTATTTATTTTTAGAGAGAGGGGAGGGAAGGAGAAAGAGAGGGAGAGAAACATCAATGTGAGGTTGCCTCTTATGTGCCTCCTACTGAGGACCTGGCCCACAACCCAGGCATGTGCCTTGACTGGGAATCGAACCAGCAACTCTTTGGTTCGCAGGCCTGTGCTCAAGCCACTGAGCTGTACCAGTCAGGGTGAGACTATGCATTCTTTTCAGTACAGCAAGAACTGTTCATAAAAAGTAATCACATAGCAGACCAAAATGCAAGTCTGAAAAAACAATATCAAAAAATCAATGGAATACGGGTCAGAATCTGTAGCCACAGTACAATCAGCTTAGGGAATAAAAAAAAGATAACCAAGCCTTTCATTTCACATGTTTGCAAATTACAAGCAGCGCGAATCAATAACAATATTTCAAAAAAACTCTTATATATCAAAGAAGAAACGAAAATGGAAGTCAGAAAAATTCTGGCTATGACAAATATATGCAGAGGGCTAATAGGTTGTCCTTTGTATTATACCCTACGATTTTCAGTATACTTGAAATATTTTAAGATTTAAAAGAAAAAGCATGTATTGACAAATAACGAGATAATATGGTTTGTTTCTTTGACATTTGTGGCACTTCTAGGCAAAATCCTGTTAAACACCGACGGAGAGATTGGAAGTGACGTGACGAGCCGCGGCCCAATGCCGGCTTCCCCGTGGCGGCCGTGCTCTGGCACCTAATGGCCTTCTGGGAACGCTCCTGAGGGGAGAAGACCGTTACTCTGCTCGATAACCTAATTTGCCTTCAAATAATTGATTTTGTAATAATCGAATCTACCCCAAATACATTTAAGATTTTCTAACACTGTTTTCCAAGGTAAACAAAAGATAAGTTTAAATGTTTTGAGAAACAGTAGCACTTCTAGCATAAATCCGTGCTCTGTCCTTCCCTTCCTGGCCAGGCCACCCTTCCCAAGGACGCCTGGAAAGGAGACGACTGCCGCTTCAGGGAGCTTTGCTACGCACCACTTTAAAAACATGTGATAGCCTTAGGTTTTAAATGGAAATGGTAACTTATTATACAGTGCATGAAAAGGTTTTCGATCTTCATGCAGATGAAAGGTTTAAGATTTCTCAGTTAGTTCAGCTTTATTTAACTTCTCAAATTTGGTGACCTTAACTCTGACTGCATAAAATATAAAAACAAAATGTATTTTTCTTCTAAGCTACACACAGTATATTAGTAAAAGAGACTTAAACATTTAAGAATGGGTAATCAAAGTAATGAAAATAATAGGTTCAGGATAATGTAAAGTGACAGCGCGCGCACACACACACACACACATTCACACCCTAAAAAAACCCATGTACATACCCAGCTTTACTCTGTGCTGTTTCTCTTCTTCACTTCTAAGGAAAGTATCCAACGTCCGCAGGTCTGTCATGTAGTCTTCTTTGTCGGTGGGGGAGTTGTAGACAGTGGGCGAAGAGCGGTAGCGAGACCTCAGCCCACTGCTCTCCACTGCTCCCACCGTGGCAGGGTATGGAGAAGAGGGAGACGAACTATAGCTCGCCAACTAGACAAAATTTTAAAAAAACCTTTATTTTACTTAACTGAAACTTATTTTTGTTTTGGTTTTTGACTTTCAAAAAGCAATATACCAAAAATAAAATCCAGAACACTGACAACACCAAATGCTGACAAGGATGTGAAGCAATAGAAACTCTCATTCGACGATGGTGGGAAAACTGGTACAGCCACTTTGGAAGACAGGCTGATGGTTTCTTACGAAACTAATCATACTCTTATCACCTAGCAGTGGTGCTCCTTGGTATTTACCCACAGAGGTCGAACACTTATGTCCACACCGCAACCTGCACACAAATGTCTGTAACAGCTTTACTCACAGCTGCCAGAACTTGGAAGCACCCTATATTGTCCTTCAGCAGGTGGACGGACAAGCTGGCATGTCTGGACAATGGGATAGTATTCAGCACTGAAAAAAAGAGCCATGAGGCCATGGAAAAACATAGAGGAAACTTAAATGCACATGACTAAGTGAAAGAAGCCAATCTGAAATGGCTACATCTGCAACTACATGATATTCTGGCAAAGGCGGAACTATGGAGAAAGTACAAAGATCAGTTGTCAGGGATGAGGGGGAGGGGGAGGATGAATACGGGAAGCACGAGGATTTACAGGGCAGTAAATCAGCCAGCCCAGCAGCAGCCAGCCTAGATTCACAGCTTGGCTTCGCCTGGGAATCTCCAAGCCCAGCACAAGGAGAAACCATCTCAGACTGTTTGACAGCCCTGGCAGGTGGCCCCAGGAAAAACAAAGGTGGGGGCTGACCTTGGCCTGCGTTACCCAAGAAATCCCAGAGCTGGTGTACCCGGTGCACAGCAAGAGTCCACGCTGGAGCACCTCTACCCTGCCCTTGCACAGATGCTTCTCCATGAAGGGCAGAGGTTAGTGGTCAGTGGTCATGGCCAGTCCTTGCAGCTGACTGGCCCGGATAAATTCTTCCCATTGATCTGCCAACAGCAACCAAGGCTCAACTACAACAGGAAGGTGTTCTCAGCCCACACAAAGGGTGCACCTCAAGTACCCAGCTTGGGTGATAGGGGAGGCTGTGCCACTGGACCCTACAGGACACCTACTACACTAGGTCATGCTGTCAAGACATGGAGTCATAGCAGCTCTACCTGATACATAAAACACAGGGAGGCTGCCAAAATGAGGAGACAAAGAAACATGGTCCAAATGAAGGAATAGATCAAAACTCCAGAAAAAGAACTAAATGAAGAGGAGATAGGCAATCTATCAGATGCAGAGTTCAAAACACTGGTTGTAAGGATGCTCAAGGAACTTTGTGACGATCTCAACAGCATAAAAAAGATCTAGTCAGAAATGAAGGATACACTAACTGAAATAAAGAACAATTTACAGGGAAACAACAGTGGAATGGATGAAGCCCAGAATCGAATTGATGATCTGGAACATAAGGAATCCCAAAACAACTAATGAGAAGAAGAAAAAAGATTCCAAAAAAACCAAGGATAGTGTAACAAGCCTTTGGGACAACTTCAAGCATTCCAATATTTGCATCATTGGCATGCCAGAAGAAGAAGAGATGAGCAATAAATTGGAAGTCTATTTGAAAAAATAATGAAAGTAAACTTCCCTTATTTGGTGAAGAAAATAGACATGCAAGTTCAGGAAGCACAGAAAGTCCCAAACAAGATGGATGCAAAGAGGCCCACTCCAAGACACATCGTAATTAAATGCCAAAGGTTAAAGAGAGACTCTTGAAAGCAGCAAGAGAAAAGCAGTGAAGTTACCTACAGGGAATTCCCATAAGACTGTCAGCTGATTTCTCAAAAGAAACTTTACAGGCTAGAAGGAATTGGCGAGAAATATTCAAAGTCATGAATAGCAGAGCCCCATAGCCAAGACTGCTCTACCCAGCCAAGGCTATCATTGAGAATAGAAGGGCAGATAAAGATCTTCTCAGACAAGAAAAAAACTAAAGGAGTTCATTATCATCAGACCATTATTACATGGAACGTCAAAGGGACTTATTTAGGAAAAAGAAGTTCCAAACTATGAACAATAAAATAGTAATAAATACATATCTATCAACAACTGAGTCTAAAAAACAAACTAAACAAACAAGAACAGAGACAGAATCATGGATGTGGAGAACATTTGATGGTTGTCAGATGGGAGGGAGTGTGGGGGAATGAGTGAAGGGGTGAGGGGATTAAGAAGTACAAATAGTTAGTCACAGAGTAGCCATGGGACGTAAAGTACAGTATAGGAAATGGAGCAGCCAAAGAACCTGTACACACGATCCCTGGACATGGTGTGGGGACTGCCTGAGGCAGTGTGAGTGCTGGGTGGAGGGAGTAAAGGGAGAAAATTTGGGCCAACTGTAATAGCATAGTCAATAAAATATAATTTTAAAAATGTTGTACTGAGTTATAGTATCAGAAGGGAACATACGGGAGTAGCTACTTTAGTATATGTTCATCCACACTCCTCTTTTAAAATGTTTCCTTTCCAGAAAAATTTTAAAATGTACTTTTAATTTGCATTTTTACAGTTATGGAGTAAACTTTAAAAATACAATTACTGGTTACTGGTATTACCTACATTTTTAACTGTTTAGTCCAGCATACCAAAATTTTTGTCTGCCAGGGTTTCATAAGCAATTTATATTCAGTTGTAATAAATGAAAGATTAACAAATCTTATAATTGTTTAATGCTGTCTGAAAATAAAAATGTTAATCCTCTTCTACATTGATTTCTCTTTATTTTAATGAACATATTAAATCCTCATACACTACGACTCTATCTGAGCTATTGTTTCATTAATTGGTTTATCCTTGCTCAAGGGGCATAATATTTTATGTTTAAAATACATGATCTTATTTCATCCACTTAATAACAGGCAAATAGCATTACTGTACTAATTTTAGATATGAGCGCTTAGGTAACTTGCTCGAGATCATACCAGGACTTCAATCCAGTTTTCTGAGTCTAGAGTTTACACTAACATGTTTTCTGGATCGGAATTATCTGTTCACATATTAATAAAATGTCGGCAACTGTTAAGATGAGTGGTACACAGGAGTTCAAAGTGCTGGTCACTGTTTCCATATGAAAATTTGAATAATCAAATGTTTGAAAAGTAACTGTTTTTTGAAAATTTAAAGGAACTGAATGATAAAAACTCCAGTGGCCTAATGTATTCTGAGGATGTATTTGATTAAGTTTTTAAATTTTCTTCCTTGATTTATTCAGGTTTTCTACTTCATAGTCAATTTTGGCATCCCCCCCAAAAAATAATTATTTCATTAACTTTTCCAAGGTCTTAGTTCACTTTAACAAACACTTATACTGCCTCTATAATCCACATAAAATGTTAAGAAAACAAAGATGTAAAAAAACACTTAATCTTGTGCTCAAGGAGGTTATAATCTAGTCAGAAAAGATAATTAAGCAATGTTATGAACTTTATGTATAGACATACTTAGTACAGATTAGTAAGTTTTTAATAAATGAAAATAAATATTCAAGAGTAAACTATGGTATACCTGCTGGGTGAGTATTAAACAGCCATTGAACAGATGTTTCAGTGATAAGACTTGAGTAATATTTCTTCCATTTTCTAACTTTTTAATAATGATCATATAATATTTTCTCATAAAAACCATTTTTAAAAGTCATGTTTACCTGTGGGTTATGAATTATTACTATATGTGTATTTCCTCATAATACTTAACGTGTATAAAATTTTATAAGTTCTATTACTTGCCCAATTATTGGGTAACCAGTAGTATAGAATTTCATTACAAAGAAATGTTATGTAAAAGGATAAAGGAAGACTGGATTTTATTTCCAGACATTCATTTCACTAGTAGCTGTAATGATGATGTTAGTCTAACTGGTGAGTGCATCAGACAATGTGACCACACCCCTTTAAATGCCCCTCTTATGTTCTTACGCTTCAGGCAGAAGTGACAATTGTAAATGTCAATTTTGCTTCTATCAAGCCTACGAATTAAAACAAAAGCCCATTGTGCACGGGGAGTTGGAGTAAAGATTTCCAATCATCCAGTGGAGTGTGTCTACTCTCCAGAGTGAAACTACACGGCAATCTCGGTTTTTAATTCAAAAGATGCTCTAAAGTGATGGAAAGCATTAAAATTCTGTAAGGATATATAGGAGTTTCACATAAAGAATCAAAGAGGGAAACATGAGCATAGGAAACTAAAATAAAAGTTCATCATAGTTTCAATTTGTTTCAAAACCTCTGCAGTAAGATCCTAGAGGGTGAACCTCAGTTCACTACCTTTGCAAAAGCTACATCTGTCTTTCGTTTTAAGATGTGGTATAAAGAACCTCTAATGGGTGTAAAGAAATCTGGGTTTATGATTGGCTCTTAAATGGGCAATTTGGGGAGTCCATTATCCACTGTTCCTCTGGTTTCTCATCAATAAAATGAGGAGTTTTGACTCACTAGATTGTCAAGGTGCCCTTTGCATTCTAAAATAATGCGACAGGCAAAAAAGAAAGTCATTACCTTATTATAACCACTGATGGGTGAGTAGGTCACTCCTGGGCTGTAAGAACCACTGCCACCTGATGACAGACCTTGGAGCGGAGGGCTGTACCCAGTTATACAGCTGGTGGTGAACTTGGGGCTGGTACTGGGTGAACGAGATGGGCTGTAACTTAACACGCTCTGACCCTGGATTGAAGAAGGGGGAGAGGGAGGGATCTGGGTCGCTGCCAGGTCGTGTGGAGGAGTGGTCTGTACAGCTGGAAGAAGTAAACACACGGCAAGTAAATAAAATGTGAGTGCATAGATAAATAAAATTTCTATCAGAACAGATTTAATGAATGGAATCTTTTTCTTCAGAAAAAAGGAAAGTAATAGAGAACCTGATTGTTAAATTACATAAAGTACTATTACCAAAAGGCACAAATTAGTTTTTTACCATTTCCAGAGTTCAAGATAAGAAATTAGCTTCAATGCAGCAAGCATTAGTAATTTAATTTTAATTTTAATTAAACAAGGGAACAAACTTTCATGAGGCTATTTATTGCTAGTTCCATTTAATTTATAGCCATAGGAATAATGGTCATTGGTCTTAACACAATTTATTGTAGACCTGCTTAATATAGCTGAACCAGATGGCCTAAGTCCCTTGTAGCCGAGTCTAGGAAAGGGGAAAATTAAATTGAGAAAGAGTTATGGCCACCCTTTCTCCCATCTTTGCAAAAGACATCAAATACTTACCAGCTGTTTTCAACCCTAAAAGTGTTGGCTGTCCAGGGCTAACCACCAGACTTGTCGGTGCCACAGTGTATTTGAAATACCTCCAAAAATCGAATAGGGCGTTTAGGCTGAAGAGAGATGCAAGGGCAAGCTCTGTAAGAGAAGAACAATGAACTTTTTAAAAGAGAGGGGGTGGAACATTTAAAAGGAGAAACAAAACTCCATGTCGGCCAATTAACAACAAAATTGAAAACTTATTCCTTGTAACAGTTACCACTCAATGAATGTCTATTATGTGTAGGGTACTTACTAGTGAGTTTCAAAATATTATCATTAATCATTAAAACTTGTACAATAAACATTTCGCCTCCATTTGAAAGATCAACCAGCAGCCGTACAGAAGTCAAGTGACTTTTGCAAGGGCACATAGCTAGTTATTGAAGCCATGAGACCAGCTTAGGTGTGCAGATGCCAAAACTCGTGCTCTTCCATTCCCACCCCACCTCTACAACGGACTTTAAATGAAGGTGTGTATGAGACAACGGAATTCCCTTCACCGGTCAGAAGGATTTATACCCAAGGACTACTGAAGAGCAGGAACACATCAACACTGTAGAACTCTGGTTGTTCTCAAAAGGTAAACAATTAGAGAAGTAGGGAAGGCATTTCGGGGAGAGTGACAAATACATATCTCTTTCCCCCCAAACTTCTTCTTCAAGGAAGTCATTATTACCTAGATTTGTTTAATGTGATTGTCTCCTCTACTGGAATAGTCCATCCATGAGGACAGGGACTTTGTTCCCTTCCTGGTACATTCCCAGTTTTTGGAACATAGTAGGCGCTTAAATACTTGTTGAATGAAGGCTTGGATACTAAGTTGAATTAAACTTGAATACAGTTTTTCATTCACAGTGACTCTAAATCAGTGAAAATTAATTACTTACCAATATACCAGAGGGGCCAGTATGTCACATTATAATATGAACTAATCAATTTTCCAGTCCTGAAAAAATTAAAAAGGCTTTTCAATCTCTTTAAAACACGCGCACGCACACATCAAAAATCAAAACAAACACAAAAACCTATGGAACCAACCACTGGCCTTTTTTTGGGGGGGGGTAATTAACTTACATTTCAGTATATATCATCCCAGCCATAGATACATTTAGGAGTCCCCAGGCTAAAACCACTTTCCTAGCTTCTGTTTCTTTCCTCATCTTGATGGTTCTGTCAATAAGGGAAGCACTAGGGCTTGATTCCCCTTGCATCTATTCAAAAACAAAAAGCATAAGAATTAATCAAAAGAAACGACTCCATTTAAGAAATCATACTTGTACCCTTTTATAACAGTTAACTAAAAAGTACACACATTTTCCCTCATTTTTAAAATGTTTTTTCCAATATTGTTTACATTGTCATGTTAGTTATGAAAAGGGAACCCTAAATTATAACTTCACTGGCACCATATTTTCATCAACAAAGTGGCTGGTCACTTCCGAAAATGTTAATACTTTCAATAAAGAAAAATGTCTTACTTTGTTACTTACTTATTGATAGTTATGTACTATCAATTACTGCAATTACCCTGTATTGTGTTTTTGGAATATGTCACAAGGGCTAGCCAAAGGGCTGATTTAAGAAACTCAAAATACCAAGCTTTGGGAGAAACTATTCCATTTAATCCGTAAGCCACCAAACTCTCCCACAGCCTTATGCAGAAACCATTAATTGCCTATGATCTTAAACAACTCTTGCACTCAGACCGACACATGACAGGGACCTCCGTTTTAAGTTTTAGAAGGGTGAGTAGTCCTCATGGGACAGGGACGAGGGCGAACGGGGACAAGTGTGAACTCAGTTTTGGTCTACAGTGGGTTTACATGTCCTTTGTCTGGCTAGGCCTCATCTCCTGCAGACAGTGTGAGATGTATTTCAGTTACATGGACTCCTATCCTATGGAGTACACAGCAATACCCTTCCCGCCACGCAGCCGGAGTCAAAACTCTTCAGTCCGAGTTTCCCTCCCTGGCTCTCGCACTACAAACTTCAGCAACCCCTACTGCTTCTTTCCTCCGTTCTTTTACGGGTGGCGGGACACCTGGCCACACCCCCTGTGGCTGAGCCCTCTGCAGATCCGCAGGCGCGAAATTCCCAAGGCCCCCGTGGATTCCACATGCAGGAAGCACAAAAATGACCCCGAAAACGCACCGTGATCTTCGGCCGGAAACCGCTGGCTCGCGCCACTCACTACTGCACATGCGCGAAGCAAAGTGCTACGGCTGAGTCCGGCTAGCTGGGCGACAACACCGGAAGAAAGGGGCCAGCTATCTCTTCTCGCGAGAAGAGGAGGGTGGCGGTGGGGGGAAGGACGGAGACTGGGAGCGTTACCAGGGAAACATCCTCGGATTTGTGGCTGGCGCTCAGGTTGCTGGGAGAAAACTGAGCGGTAAAAATTCAGGCCCGCTTGTGATCCCTCAGAATAAAGTAATAATTATAACAAGCTAAATTAGATTTTTATGTGTTAACCTAATTTTAGCTTTTTTTAGGGCGTTTATGGGCTTACATGTTAAAAACATTGTATTAAGCAGAATGGCTAATATGTAGGCTAGAGTACATGGTAATTGTTCAAACACCAGCAATGACAAAGCATTTCTCACACCTCTGTGTTAAAAAAAAAAAAAGAATCGTGTTCTGACCCCATGTTAATTCTTAAAATTCCATTTAACGAGGGTGCAGCACTAACAAGAAAAAAACCAAAACGTGTTTTGTTCAAGTTGCTAATGGTTTTGAGGTTTAAAAAATTTCTTTTTAATTGTCTTAATTTCCCTTGAAAGAACTTCTAATCCCGAGGAAAGGTTGGTCATAGAGTTCAGTTGGTTTTTATTTAACAGATACAGATGCCTACTGGGCGCCACTGAACCACACGGAGATGTAAAAGGTGAAGGTCGGGTTTCCGCCTGGAGGAGCTCGGTGGAGGAGGGCGGCAGGTGCATTAGGGGCCCTGCAGGTGCGGTGCGGTGAGCTCCAGGAGGCGCCGCGGGCCCAGCTCGGACTTCCTGGGCACTTCCTGGAGGAGGCGAAGCAGGTCTCGGCCAGACAAGGATCAGAATGGACCTGGCTTCGGGACTTGCCCTTGAGGAGTCAGGGAGGCATGACCCTATTGACATTATGGCATGTCACAATAAGCCAGTGGATTGTTACACCATGTAAGTCCTAACGACCAAAATTTTTCCTGAAATGCTCCTAAAGTCACGTAGAAGAAAATGCAGCTTCCTTGCGGTATTATATACTAATGAAAAAAATGAAGGTATGCTGTGTTCTTAAAGATCTAACAGATTCTTTTTAGAGTGGGATTTTTATAATTTTTAGATTGCCTTAGTAGCAATGGTGTTTTGCTCTAGTTTTAGATTGAGGGATGAACTAACTTGAAAATTGTTCAAAGTGAAAGAGGTCTGTGTACAATCAAATTGGGAATACCAGGTTTCTCTCTACCCCATGAATGTACCAATTTCTTCTTAGGAAAGAAGAAATTTCCTGGGAAGAAATTGTATACATTTGATGTAATTCACAAAAGATAAATGGATAATTTCCCTTTTAATGTAATCTGTAAATGACTGTGAATTTATTCAAGGCTTAAAAAGGAACACTACTACTACTCCAGTTAGATTTATGTATGAGTTTGTTAGGGTTGCCTTAACAAAATGCTACAGACTAAGTGGCTTAAACAACAGAATTTTCTTTCAGTTTGGAGCTTGAGTCAAGTCTGAGATCAAGATTCCAGGAGAATTGGTTTCTCCTAATTCTTGTCTCCTTTGTGTTGTACAATGGATGCCCCTTCTCTTTGTGTCCCTAACTGGCCTTTTTTTTTTAAATGTGTTTGCACATCTTCTTCTTATAAGGTCACCAGTCATATTGGATTAGGGCCCCATCTTTATAACCTTCCTTATAAGGTAATTTAACCTCAATGACCTCTTTAAAGGCCCTATCTCTATAGTCAAAGAGAAGGTTAGGGCTTCAACATAGGAATTTTGGGAAACAGTTCAGTCTGTAACACATTAGAATTGTATATGTTGATTTACAACAATATGAGATGGGAGAAAATGGGTGCTGCATAGACTCAGATTTTAAAACATCGACTCCCCCAAAACTTAACTACCCTTGGTATTTGTGAGGGTTTGGTTCCAGAATCCCCACGGATTCCAAAATCCTAGGATGCTCAAATCGCCTATGTAAAGTGGCCTAGATCCCTGCATACAGTCTGCTTTCTGCATCCTTGGACTCCCAGATGCAGATCAACAACACTACAGGTATTTTTCTGAACAAAAAAAAACCCCTACTATGTGGACCTGTGCAGTTCAAAGCAGTGTTGTTTAAGGGTGTACTACGATATATACAAACTTCAGGGGAAGAAAAGATGGAGGCAGAACACACTATATTAAGCTCTGGGAGAAAGGCTATAAACTTTCATAAAAGTAACTTAGATAAATTTTCCAAAAATTTAGAAATCCAAGAAGTGTTTGTCAGTTCCCGTCGCAGTTGCTGAAGTGTATGTCATAATAGGTTGCCAAGGAAGCTGTCATACACCCAGAGAGGAGTACTTCCCAGACGCCCCCATCCCCCTGAGCATGTTTTCTGCTTAAGCGAGAAGCCATTATGGGAAAGCTGCTTTCCTTGTTTTGGGAGGTGGATCCGCCCCCCATGCCTTTAAGTTTTACCATTCCAAACCAGGACTACGAGTGCCGGCAGGATGACTCTTGTGGGGCAATAGGGATCTTCCTTGTTTGGTACTTTGTCATTATATTGATCTTGATGTTCTTCTCTCGGGCTTCTATCTGGGTAGGATATCCTTTTTCATTTTAAATAATATGTTTACTGTATACTAGGGGATGTTTCATAAAATAAATTCACTCTGATGAAACTACTTTATAAAAGTTTGTTTTGTAGTTTTAAAAATAATGCAATCTTATTTTTAGAGAGTCCAAGAAAAGGATGAAGAAAATTTAAACGACTATAGTCCTGTTTCTTAGAGATAATCACTATTAACATTTTGTAGTGTGTTTTTTCTAGTGTTTTTCTTTTTCTCTATTCCAATATGTATCTTTCCACATCTCTATCTTTGACCTTACGTGGTTGGCATTGCGTTATAGTATGTACTTTCATATCTTGCTTTTTAAAACATTAATGTTATATTGTAACAGCTCTCCAAATTATATTCACACAGCAGCACCCTTAGTGACTGCATCTTTTCACGTGTGATTGCACCATAACAAATCTGCAGTTTTGAGATATTGAGGTTGTTTGCACTTTGTCCATATACTGTATAATGCTAGGATAAACTTCTCTCCTGGCTAATGACCTTGAAATTCCTTTTGCAGCCACATAATTCTAATCGCAGATTTTTTTTTAAGGTGTTGTATTTAAGGATATATTTTGTAGCATTCGGGGGAATTTAGAATGGGGCAATATACTCTCCGAATAGAATGAGCTGCAGAACTAAACTAAACTAAACTAAACAGAACTAAAGTCACTACTCCAGACCATCTACTAGCAGAAGAAAATACCGTCCTCTTAGGAAGGAGAAAGCCCACTCTGTCAGGACTGTAATGCTCCAGCATATGAGAAGTAACCAAGCTCTTGTAAGTTGCTGACATGGAATCATTGCTGGCCATTAATACCAAGTTGATGATTAATCAAACCACCATCATTCAGCATTACTGCCAGATCACTGGGCAGGCGATAGTTAGCGAGTCTGAGTGCTGCATCAGCTCTGGATGGAGAGGAGGAGGGTGCGAGGTCTATGCCAGCTGTATTCCATTAAAATAATCAAAGACTCTTCCGTTCACCACCTCTTCCCCCTGAGAAGTTTCATCAAAGGACTCTAAATGCTTCATATGGTAGATTCGTTGCTAAAAGAAGATTTAGAAGCGATAGCTTATATGTATCTTAGACTCCCTAGCTAAGTATATGGAATTTGCCTGGTCCGGCAAGAAAAGCTACTTTAGAAAACTAACAAAAAAGTGCAGTTGATTCCTGGCAATTTCACCATGAAGACCACTTACGAGGCCTAAGCTCTTCTGCTCCTTGCTTGCGTCAGCTCCTTGGAGTCATAGAGACTCAAGCTCCAAGGACCTCAAGACTGCATGTGGTCCGGTCTCCTGTTTGTAAGCAAGTAAGATATCAGTATCTTTCCTTTTTTGAAATTGACGAGGCCCAAAGCACTTAAGTGACTTGTCCAGTCTCACACGTGATTAGTGACGGAGTGGGCAACAGGCCCAAGTTTCTTGCCACATCATTCGTTTGCTTCAAAGCATAGTTGAGATGTTGACTTAATTCTGTTTAGTGCTGATTAAATCCTTAATTATCTTAGAGGTTTCATCTTTCACTTTGTTCCCTTGTGGCAGCCCAAATCTGCTGCACTGCTTCTTCTGAAGGGTCCCAGGTTTGAAATCTGACAACCAGATGAGGACCAGTGAGAAGGGCGGGATTTTCCCTTCACTTAGGACTTCATTTTTTTTCCTGCTAAACTGTGATTCGTTATTTACAAACCTTGAAGTAACAGTAAAAACGTGATGAAACTGTAGTGGTAATTATCCTCAAACATGAAGCACGCTGATTTCCTCCGGATTTACCACTTTTCAAGATGCATTTACCTTTTGCTTTCAGAGACTACCCGTACTGTCTTTAGTTTACATACTTGGTTTGTGTTTGTTCAGACTGCCAGTGCTGGAATTTTCCCAAATCCTGATCCATGCTCCTCACTTTGCATACGTGGAAACTGAGCTTCGCAGGTGTTTGAGTGGTGGAGTTGGCTGGTGGCAGAAAGACAGAGCGAAGCCCAGATGTCTCCATTGTTCGCCCCCCTCTCAGGGCAGGTGCTATTCTTTTTACTCACCGAGTCCCAGAGATAGTTAACAAAATGCTTTTGGTGACTACAGTTAGTAGATTCCTCTTAACTTGATGTAAAATCTTTTTTTTTATTTTAAAGATTTCATTTATTTATTTTTAGAGAGAGGGGAAGGGAGGGAGAAAGGAGAGAGAGAAACATCACTGTACAAGAGAAACATTAATCAGTTGCCTCTCGCATGCTCTCATCCGGGGACCTGCCCTGCAACCCAGGCATGTGCCCTGACCAGGAATTGAACCGGGACCTTGAGGTTTGTGGGACGATGCCCAACCCACTGAGCCACACCAGTCAGGGCAAAAATCTTTTTTTTGATTTTTAAATTATATTTTGATTAGACCATCAAGTCGAAAATGGATGCTTTCTATGAAAATGATATAAACCAAATATGTGTTTTTAAAACTTTTGCCCCTCCATTACAAAAGTGTGCACAAAATGTGGAGTGCAGGTGGTGCGCTCAGTTTGTTGGGCATCATCCCGCAAACCAAAAGTCACAGGTTTGATTTCTGGTCAGGGAACACGCTTGGGCAACTGGCCGGTGTTTCTCTCTTGCATAGATGTTTCTCTCCCTCTCTTTCTACCTCCCTTCCCTTCTCTAAAATCAAAAATAAAAATTTAAAAAAGCCCTCCAAAATATATATTTTTTTAAAAATGTGGAATTTATAAGGAAGAAAAAAAAATGAAAGAGCCCACTCCAGATTACATAGAAATAACCAACTATTATTAACTTTTAGGTTTATAAATGTCTGATCTTTTCATAATCATCTCTATACATGTTAAACTTAAAATAAGGTCCCCCAAAACCATTTGTATAAAAGAGTTATCTTAAAAAAGGAGTCCTTCCTAAGGCTTTCAGAGATGGTTGCAATTATGCAAAAAGTAGAGGGCTGTCTCATTAGAGATACTTGCCTACCACCGTAGTGATCAGATATTAAGAAAGGAACGGGCCAAGGATCTAGATTGCAGTTGTGAACATCCAAGTACAGCCCCCAGATCAGTTTGATTTTATACATAAATCCATTTTCTCCTCATTTTAGACAGTTTGAAAAATCAGAAGGAAAAAAATACTTTCACCACTCAAAGTCAACCATTGCTAACTCTTAAAATCTTCTTTCTTTTCCTATTTTTAGCTACCTTGCGATCATACTGCATATGCAAATTTGCATCTTGATTTTTAATTTAATATTATAACATTTATTTGCTCATGTTGTGACCTACTTTTATTATAATAATTTTTACAACTATATCTTATATGAGAGGTGTTAAACTCATTTTCACCAGGGGCCACATCAGCCTCGCAGTTGCCTTCAAAGGGCAGAATGTAATTTCAACTCCTTAATAGTTAAGGAGTAGTTACACTTATACAGTCCTAAAATTATTTCAGCCCCTTGAAGGCAACCACAAGGCTGATGTGGGCCCTGGTGAAAACGAGTTTGACAACCCTGTCTGACATAATTATGTAATTATACCATAACTTATTTAACCATTACCTATTTTTGAATTTTGTATTTTATATTATCTGAATTATACTGCGATGAATATTTCAGTACACAAAGCTTTCTCTCTTTTGGGGCTTATTTCCTGGTGATGCATTCCCAGAAGAATTGTTATGTGTCAAAAGTGTTAGAAGTATTTCTAGTTTTTGAGGCATTCTCAAGGAGGTGCTTTATATTTGTATTACTTGACAAGACCATTTTCAGCATCAAAAAGTGGCACACTGATCTGAAAAATAGGACAACTATATTTATGCAGTATTGGGCAGAATATTTGAAATTGGAACTATTGAGAGAAATCCATTTATTTTGGTTGCCAATTTCACACATAATATGTTATGGTTGTATTTCAAAGGAAAGTTTCTAAAGGATTTAGGAGACATTAAGTTTATGAATTCAGGTAAAGATCTGAAAGAATTATTGATAATGGGACCTGATAAACTGTCCTTCAAAAAGTAATTTTAAAGCTAATCATGGTACTATCAAATCTCTTTTTAAGTGATATTTCTCTGTGTGCAGGAAAACTTTATAACCTATAGCTCCTTATCAGTTTCATTTTCTCTCAAGTCTTTGTTTCATTTTGCTTGGTTCAAAACATTTTGGTAAATTCTGTCATCAAAGCATGGTCTTCCTGATAATGGGCAGCAGAAATGAAAGTGAAAAACAACCGACTAAGATGACTGTTGTGTGTTTTACGTGGCACTGAGTGGCTCTGACTCTCGGGGACACCATAAATGAGTGGCGGCCACAAGGTCCTGTTCTCACCAGCCCTGCTCAGTACCTGGAGGCTCACGCCTGTGGCTTCTCTGATGGAGTCAGTCCATCTTGGGTTTGGTCCTCGTCTTTTCCTGCTGCCTTCTCATGATTTGTCCGAAGTAGGAAAGCTTCGGTTTTGTTATTTTTGCCTGCAGTGGTGTTTCAGGCTTCATTTGCTCCAGGACCCACATGTTCATCCTGCTGGCAGTCCAGGGTGCCCATGGAGCTCTCCTCCAACACCACATTCCAAAGGAATCCATTTGTATCCTATCAGCCGCCTTCACCGTCCGAATTTTGCACTTATGCACATTAATTGGGAATACGAGGCGGTGGACGATGTAAGATCACTAATCTATATTTCTGAAACAGATGTCTGGGAAGAAGAGGGATGAAGACAGTGGGACAAGCTCTTCATTGAGTAAAGGTGAGAGCCAGCGCATGTTTCGTATTGGACTGTGATGAGGGAACTGTGTGCTGAGTGTGGAAAGCAAAAAGCAGAGGCGAATAGCTAAGATGTTGCATAGCGCCCCCCCACCCCGGGGCGGCCCGTTGGATGAGCTCCTTGCTCTAGTGCAGGGCGGCTGAGCTGCTTTAGCAGGGGCTATGCATTACTGGTAGGTAAAGCTCAAGTTCTTGTTTATACCTCAGCGTTTTCCGTCCACACAGCTTCCCTTTCGCATACCTTTAATGGTTAGAGTGACTTTATGGTTAGAGTTACTATAGAGTTAGAAATGGAAGTGACATCTTTCTCAGTAACCTATAAGCAGTGGTGTGCTAGAAAGTATTGAACACCTGGCTCTCCAAAAATGTGTGTAAGTGTGTATACATTTAAAATGTTTTTACTGACCTTCTTTAGGTCAGTATATCACACAATTTACAAATAATAAAATATATAATGTTCTTCATGGTAAATTCCATGTAGACTACTGATTTTCACAAAATACTTTCCTTAGTATCTCTATCCCACCTATGTCTGCAATTGATGAACAAGTGTAGTTCCACTGTGAATGTTACTCTCCCTTAAATTAAAGAATAATATGAAAGAAACCAGAAGATATATGTTGGAACTTAACTTGGCTGTTGGTAATGTGACTTCTTTGCAAACTGGATAATAGTTTTAGAATACTCTGGAAAAATATTTCTGCATTTTGGGGTGCCATTCACAGTGTAGTGGCTATAGGCATGACATTTTTAAATGTCATCTATGGTAGGACCAAGTCGCCATCACTTTACACCTAGGCAATCCACAAGACCATAAGCCAACACCTGCCTTGTAGTGCCTGTCGATTTCTCTCCCACCCAAGCTGGTTTCAAATCACCAGCATGACGTCACTGAACACGGAGCTGGGAAGATATGCATAGTCGCATATTTTATTATATGGTGTCTCCCATGTCCAGAGACAGCAGACAGATAGCTTTAAGAGCACATGCGTCATAATAAAATGTAACAAAATAATTAGGGAGTGATGTTTTGAGTATTATGTTCATTTGTAATACATTGATCTAATGATAAATTTGGAGAGTTTAATTTCTACTCGTGGATGTGTTAAACAACTGTCTCACAAAATTCCCGAGAGCTTAACTGTCGAGCGGTCGTGAGCCGGCTGCAGCAGGCCGACTCCGGCACACCACTGTATGAAGAAAAGATTCTTACTCGATTCCTGCCACCCACATCACATTCATGTACACACTCAAATCATTAAGTCTTCGAGGCAAAGGAGAAGAGGGTCCTTCTCTGGAAAAGTTTAGAGACGTTTCCCTTGATCTTATATCAGCGTTCGTGAAATTCAGAAGTAATATGTCAAGCGTCTGTTTGGTAATGGGGAGATTCGGTATGGTACTGGAAAATGCGGTCAGCTGCCAACAACTGCAGAAAAGTGGAGAAAAGTAGTGTCTTGGCAAATGGCAACTAAGAGCCAGCCCACACGTGCCGTAGGTTTCTTAGGTAATGTGAAATTACAATAACCAACAATGGGCCTAACTTGTTGATTTGTTTCATTGATTGTTAGCAAGCAAAGATACTTCCTGTAAGTGGCAAAACAAAGATGGCTGCTGGGACTCTTCACAGATGATGAAGAAACTGAAGCAGAGCCAGCTTACTCCTGGGACCGACTCCGAAGTGGCTCTGGTCAATGACTACCTTGAAGGAAGAAGATGCAGGCACCACCCTCAGCTCAGCCAGGCGAATCAGACCCCACTCGACAGTGACACTACTGACGGTGACAGCGAAGAATCGGACTTGGGAGCGTCCTCCTGGAAGGAGAGTGAAAGTGACCACCCACCGCCGGCCGGTGCGAAGAGAAAAATAGCTCAGAGGCAGTGGAATGTGGGGAGCGACCGAATCCGGGAAAGGCCCTGCCTCTACTGCAAAGCCAGGAGAACCCATGAGTGGCTGGCCCGCCACTTCCTGCAGAACACTTCCACAACAGCCCCGACGAAGGGAGGTGTTCGAGAGGAAAATTCTGTGCCTGACATGAACACAAGGTTCAGTACGTTTTGAGTTTTATCAAGTCCTTGCCTTATTTGAAGCCAAATGAAAGGGATAAATAAAACACAAGAAATCACCAAAGCTTTAGGTGAGGAGGCTTTTTACAATAATCTCTATTAACAACAACAACAAAAAAAAACCAACAAAAATACTTGGAACCCAAGAGGTAAAATTTCAAGTACTTCTTTGTCCAAAAACAGGCTGGTGAATTCATTTATGGCACCATTGGAACATCAACAATCTCTATCCACTATGATTTTTTTATTCAAAAGAGCACAAGGTATTTTCCCCCTTGAGTATGTGTGTTTTGTGTATGTCTGTCATACCAATAAGGAAGCTCTTTAAAAACATGTCCAGAAACCATTCACACTTACTCATGTGCTTTGAGGGTCCGACGGAATGAATTAGGTCAAGCTGGTTAGAGTGGAATTAGCCCATGTTCTCCAGGTCCCTCTTTCCAGGGGACTGACGCCACCTGAGCGGCACTGCTGCTCCTGTGTCCGCCAGAGGCTGCTGAGCGGGAGCAGCTCAGGAACCTGGGGTAAGATCTCTGATGTCTGGAGAGGACCGAGGAGGGAAGGCAGACCCAGAGGGCCAGCTGAGCCATGGGCTGTCCATGGTTACTGTCCAAGGTTACTGTCCAAAGGGCATGGCAAATGTTAGAGAAAAAATTATTCTGACACTTGTTAAAATGGTAAGGAAGACTTTATTCAAGCCTATTGTAATAGGGGTTGACTCTATTGTAATCGCAGGGAGAGATCAACCTCAACTCCGAATACAGCAAGGACAAGCAGGGATTTATAGCCAAGGAGCAGGGTAAGGGGGTCAGTGGACAGAAAATCACTAGGAGGAAACATCAAGGCTAGGGAGATTCCTGTTAAACTGACCTAATAGGATTCTTGGTAAAGGCAGGCCAAGAACTTACCCGTCAAGATGGAGGATGAGGAACTTGATCAGATGTCAAGGGTCTCCAGATCTCCAGGCCCCGGGGGTGAGGGGGGCTCTCACTAAACTTACTTAGCAGTATTCTTGCTGAAACTCAGCTTGGCAGGTCGAAAATGTGATGAACACCAGAGCTGACATCTGATCAAGAGGAGGGCTCCGAGGAGCATGGCTTCAAGTTTGGGCTTTGTCCCAAGTTAGCTGGAACCCAGACATAGTTGGGGCTGGGTTTTCCAGTTAAGAGGGGACCCAGCACCGGGGAATTCGATAGGCCGAGGCAGCAGGTGGCCATTCTGGAGATCGTTCCGCAGATGATGGCAGAACCCCAGCTGGGGTATAAAATGAAATCCAGACCCCAGAGAAGAGGACTGGTCCAGATAAGATCATCAGCAGAGCCTCTGGTCCCTGAACTGCAGTGCCAAGAAAGGCTTTAGGTCTTCGGGGAGGCCCTAGGCACTTAAGCACTACATATGGTGAAGATTGCCACACAGTACTGAGGGCCGAGCCTTTTATGGTCAGAGATCACAGGGCTCTGACCCTGGGCTCCTGAGTCACTCTGATAATAGCAGCTTCCTTAACCGATTACAGGGAAAAGACCAGGAGGGCACTGTGGGAGCCCCAACCATTGGAACTAGGCCGTGAGAGTCTAGGACATGAGGACTCTTTCTGAGCTTATTTGCAGAGACGGTCTTATTCGGATTGCCTTGGGACCGATGCAGGTCTGAGGCTGTGAGGGAAAGGCAGGACGACTTCATGACTCACCTCAAGCATCAACCTGTTCCGCGTGGACTTCCTTTACTTCTCAACACCCCCCTCCACTGTGTTCCCGCAGGCAAACTCACTAGGCCCGCCCTAATGCTCCAGGGTACCTTGGAAAGTCCTTCTCGGCTTCCTTAACATTTTAATGAATGCGTTATATGTGTGTGTGTGTGTAAAAGCAGGTTTACCATTCTCATGGAAAAAAACATGCAGGTTACGATTATTGAAATAGCTTTGTTAACTCTGTGTTTTGTGTACTTACAACTGTAAACCTACTTTTGCCCACACCAGAATGTGTGTGTGTGTACATATATATATATTCCATGATTTGTCACCTTTGTGTCTTTGTGACCCAGCACAGTGCCAGACAACATGACAGATCAATAATGCAATTAAGTCAATGTACAAAGGATTACATGACTTCAGAAGGAAGGAGCTGGGGAAAGCTGAGAGACAGAGAAAGCGGGGCAGGGGCCAATATCTACCACTTCATGAATAATCATGATATTTTCAACTTGACGTGATCGAGATCTTGTTTTGTTTATCTGGATAGTGCCGAAACAAAAAACAAATGAACACACACACAACAAGCTCAAAATACACTCGGAAGTCGCAGAGGTAGGATTTAGACCCTAGTCATCTGGCTTCAGAGTGTTGGCTCTTAATTACTAGGATTTTACCCATTATTCTCTGAAGATGGAGGATCCTGATTTCAGGGGAAGTTAATCACCGCCTCCTACACAGCTGTAAGTGATGTCTCAGCAGATACAATCTCACCAGGGAAGAGTGACTATTTTCTAGATAACAGAGTAAAGACACAAGCCCCACATGTTTCGCGCGTGGATTTAGAATGTAAACCAATGACATTATTTTCTGAAGAGTCATATCAAAGACTGTTACCGTTCATGGTCTTATCCGTGGGGCTAGGACAGATTAGAGTTAGGGGTGGAACATAGCTGCCGATGGGAAGAAGGAATTAGGGTTGAGTTAAACCAGGGGCTGTGAATATGAGGGGATTAACTGGGATAATCTGTGAGTATATTAAACCAAAAACAGAGGGCAAACAAAGCTAGGAAGACATTCAAAGCCAAGGAAAGAAATGCGCCGGATCAAAGGAATAAGACCAGGACACGGTGGGATGAGACGCAGAAGCAGAGGCAGGCATGTTGGAGTGGGATTAGCGAGCGAGGCACAGAGCTGGTGAGGTGGGACGGTTCAGGGAGCCAGGGCTACAAACTCCAGTTGTGCTGGATTTGCTTGTATGCAGAGTCTGGTACGAGCGGTCAGAGTGGGGTCCCTGAGCTGCATAACAGCTTCCTCTTCAGTCCCTCCTGGGCTAAATGGGATGAACGAGGCTGCCCCTGGTCGTGGCCTGTTTGGGTGGGGTGGAATTCTTGGGTTTGCCTTCTATCCGTGGCCCTTCCGTGCAGCTAACTGTTCAGAATTGATGTCCAGCCACCTGAAGCATTACGATTCTTGTGAGGAACTGCCACGCAAGGGACTGTGGGATGCAGGGAAAGGCCTGACGGAGATGGGTGTGGTGGAGAATGGGAGTATACCCATAGGAGGTGTTCGGAGCGGGGTGGAGGAGCTGGGAACTCTGGCTACAGGGCAGATGGCCTCCAGCTCCGAACCGATGTCCTCCTGGACGTCCGGGTGGTGTGGTTTTGGTGGGAGGGGGGATGAGCTGGCAGGTAAAATCTGAGTCAGAGCAACAACAATAATACCGATAATACTAACATTTAGAGGGTGCTTGCCATAGGCCAGGCACTGAGGTAAGCATTTTGTAAGGATTATTTATCCTCTGTGAGCCCGAAGAATGGATATTTTCCCAATTTGATGGATAATGAAACAGACTTAGGAAATTAAATGATATACCCAAGGTCGTACAGCTGGTGAGTGTGGGGGAGCCAGGTCTTGTCTGACCACAAAGATTTTGTCTTTACCATGATGATAATACATTATCTACATTCTCAAAGGAGAGTGAACTCCTTGCTCGGCCTTTAGAGGAAGGAGATCTAATCTCTCTTAGATTAAAACTTGGGAGAACAATACCTACTACCAAACAGAGTCCGAAGTGAACAGAGGCCTGTTGGTGGAAAACAGAGCCAAGGATCAGAAACCGCGCAGAGATGAGAGCGGTCAAGTGAAGCCGGAGAGGGTTCACACTGTTGGGTGCGGGGAGGCTGCACACTGGGAGACAGCCTGATCGCAGTGGGTGAGCCCGCCCAGCTTCTGGGGAGAGCAGGCAGGAAAGTCAGGGTGGTCTTTGGGGGAAAAAACGGGGGGAAATAGAAAATTAGCTGGAAGGGTTGGTGAGGGTAAGAAGGTACTTTGCCCTGATTGTCAAGAGGCTGGAGTGACAAGAGTGGGGAGGCTGGTGTCCAAGGGTTTGAGAGGAGGATAGGGAGAGGGAACCACTAAGAAAACCGACCGTGGCCCTGGCTGGTGTGGCTCAGTGGACTGAGCGCCTGCCTGCAAACCAAGGTGTTGTCAGTTCGATTCCCAGTCTAGGGCACATGCCCGGGTTGCAAGCCAGGTCCCCAAGTGGGGGATGTGCCAGA
>PVKM010007528.1:0-41260 GCA_004027735.1 Carollia perspicillata | reverse complement strand
TATGTTTCTTAATGGCTTGTGTGAGTAGATAGGGAGACAGAGAAGGGGCAAACAAAGCTTATCTCTTTATCCACATCACATTTTATTGATTTGTTTAATAGCTTCTGAAACTACTAAACTAGCAAATGAATGAATAAGTGAATGAATTAATGCCTAAAGTACATTAAATGTGAAATCCTGAAATGCACTTGCCCCTCTCCCTGAAACCCTCCTGGAATCCCCTTTCTCATTTGGCTGGTGTCTGATACAGAGCAAGGGTGTTTCTTGTTAGGGAAACCTTCTAAACTATGGAGGTGGATCTGCCAGTGGTCCTCAAAGAGTAGTCCAGGGTTTTCCATTTCAGCATCCTCTAGAACCTTGTTAGAAAGGCAAATTTTCAGGCCCTGCCCCAGATCTATCAAATCAGAAAGTCTGGGGGAGGGATCCAGGAATCTGTGTCTTTAACAAGACTTGCAGGTGATTCTTATGCCTGCTAACCTTTAGGCATAACCTTCCAAAAGCAAGGGGCAAGGTCTATCACCCACATGACATAAAGGAACATATTGCTCTCTCAATGGTTTCAGCTTACATAACTACTCCAGGAATCGGGTGCAGTCCTGAATAGGGAAAGCACAAATTGTGGTTAACTTTGCACAGTCATGGGCAGGTTGAAATAAATGTTCAAAATAAAGATTAAATGGAGTGGGAGAAGAATAAAATACTGCTCTTTGCTCATCTAATTTTGCGGATTGAAACTGTACTTACCACACTATATTACCACTCCTAATTACTGATCATTAAGTCTGCTGAGGCCCACAAATTATAATTAGATCATTGCCAAGCCCTTCTGGCTATTGCAACCAAACATACTAAATAAACAAACAAACAAACAAACAAACAAATATTTAAGAAAATAATATATGAATCTCATGGTAAGTGACCTAATCATTAGGAATGCATCTCATGATGACATAAATGCATACATTCCATGAAAATACATTTAATCTTTAACCACGAATCTAAGCTCCCATTAAGAATGTAACTGTATGTTCCCTATCTTTTCACTCCTAGATATTACTGATAATTTCTTTAGGTTGAGACAGATATAATCGTTGTGCTTTGCGATTTTACATATAAATACATTTAGGAAAATGTCAGTACAACGAAATATTAAGATATTAACTTTATTACATGGACAGATATAACTTTCCTTCCCTAAAATCTCAACCACCCAACAGAGATAACCTTGGCAGTAGCAATCCCTATGTGTGAAAGTAAATTATTTATATGCGCGAATTTAAAATGGACCCAAGTCCATTGTTCAGACATTAAGTAAATTATGTTTACTCTTCAGGCCCTTTCTAACCCAAAAGAGCCAAGATAATAACCTCCTTCTCTTACAAAGGAGACCCAAACTTTCCTCTCCAGAGCAGCTGAACTAGAGGTGTTCTGGAATTGGGACATGAGGAAGAGTAGAAAATGGCTGTGGAATATAGACTACGATCATGACAATTAACCGTCCTGCGCTCACATTACTAGCTGCCAGGCATGTGTCATCTTTTGCCCTACTCAGGCAGGAATTGAGAATATTTTTTCTGGAAAACCAGAAAGACTCCTGAGTGAAGACCTTCAGAGACTGATCTTTGAGTGTCTCTCAGCCAACTTTGTTCCACAAGCAATCACTTGTTTTGCAGCCCATCCCAGCACACAGTGCTTTGGAACAAACCGCTTTTTGCATGCTTGACTCTTAATTTAGAAGGACAATCAACCATTTGAAGAAACTCTTTGATAGATGAGAAAGAGAGAAAGAATCCAAAGTAACCAGAAATGGAGACCTATAAACAATCCTGAGCTTAGATCTGCCATGTGCTAGGCAGTTTTCAAAGTACATCAGAGGAAGTATATCTCCTATTTTTGAATTCAATTTGTAAGTAGCCATCGTACCATTCCTGTCTAGTAATAAGAATAAGGAAACTAAGGCATTGGGTTTTACACGACTTGCCCATAGCTGCCAGCCAGGAAGTATCAAAGCCATTTCCAACATTTACAGTCCCTTCCCGCCATGCTCTGTGAATTCTAGCTCTGTGACTCCATTCCATGTCCACCTCCCCTTCTCTAATTTTCTTGCAGTAATTATATTTTGAAATAATCAAACACATTATATAGTGTCCTGTTTCCTTATTGCCTGTGTATAGCTAGTTAGAACTTTGTCGTGTCTGCATAAAATGTTAGGGTACAAGTAGTGTTATTTCCAGTTTAATTAGCTCTTCTGTTGCATTAGTCCATCATTTTACTTTGATAGCTGATCCAGGTTGTAAAAGATACCATTTTCTCAGCTTTTCAGGTAAATCTGGCAGTGAGGTTTACTTAATTAACCTTATCCATTACATGCAGATAAAACTCCCCAATTTTCTAAAAGTCCTCTTGGGCATGAGTAGAGATAGTTAAGGGGCTTTTATAGTTCCAGTGGTAAAACAGGGGCCTTTTTTTTCCTCTAAAGAAAAGAGATCTTATTCTTCACTAGTTGGAGGGAACATTTTAAAAGAAAGGAAAAACATCTTTGTGGCTGTACGTAGCATTTCAGTTTAGTGGTAAGCAGATGTCTCTCTTCTGAATAATCTCAGAGACTCAGAGGAGAAGGATCCTCCACAGGAAGTGATTAAAACTTGACGGTGTGGACATTGGAAACAGACTTTCAATTCAGAATTATGGGCCCAATCTCCTGGAAGTAATTTGAGACAAAGTTTAAGATTCACTATTAAGATATCATCGCTGCACCTGATTCTCCCTGGAATTATTGATGAAAGATGTGTGTGTATCTTTGAGAACTGTTGATTGTTTTATTTTATTGGCTCTATTGGCTCTAAGCTAAAAATCATTTTAGCTATGATTATTTTAAATCCTGTATGTAAGCTCAATCCTATTTGTCTCCTTAACTGTCACGGAGAAGGACTGACTTCGGTTTAGAATTGTGTGACTGTGGTACACGATTGTCTCACAATAGCACCCAGAAAAAATGAATAATCTCTTATGTTTCTGTAGCACTTTATACTTCACTAAATGTTTGCCACGTTGTCTTGATTGATTCTCAAAATAACCTTGTGAGCTTAATCTAGAACTACCTCAAGTAGGTCACAGTCAATGTAGGAAACTTTGAGGTGGTTTTGTATTGCCAATAAAACACAAGAAATGAAAATACAGGATACCCAGTTAAATATGAATTTATAGTAATCATAAATAATATTTTGTATAAGTGTATCCCATGTCATATCGGGGACATATCTACAATAAAAATATATTTATATTCATTGCTTATCTGAAATTAAATTTTAGCTAGGCATTCTGTGTGTATCTGGCAGCCTTAAGCTACTACCAATGAATCGATGTAACGAATATATAAAAAGAAAATATCTTTGCCCAGTATCTCTTTATTAAAATGCCCCCTTCTTTATTCTTAACTAGTGTGATTAATTTCAAAGGCTGAGTGGCATAGCCAAGGCCTAGCCAATCAGAGGACTTCATTATCCCACCTTAGTAATTACTCAGTGATAAGCATGTGACTCAAGCTGTACCATACAGAGAGACCCCTGGGACATTTGGTGAAACTTGAGAAGGAAAGAGCCCTTTCTCACTGGATTGCTAAATGTCAGGACAATGTGAGTATAGAACTAGTTGAGAGGATTCTGAGAATAAAGCCAGCTCAGAGAAAAGCAGATGTCAGAGGGAAACTGTGGGTTTGTAAAAGTATTTGACTCTTACTCCAGTTAGACTTGATACAACCCTTGCTGTTTAAATTGGGCTTTTGTCACTTACAACCACAAGGTTTCTGATTCTCACCCTGAGATTTGTCAATGCCTTCCTAATTTGCCCATTAAACAGGATCCCCTGACACTCAGACTTCCATGTACGGCATTACCTGCTTCCTCCTGACATCCAAGCCTTCTCTTGACTATCATCTCCATCCCCCAGATCCAGAGACAGGACACGACTCAAGAGCAGGACTCCTCCCCAGAAGGGCGACTTTTGGAATTTATGTAAATACATTCTACTTGGACCAATTTACTGCCTGCCTCCTGAAGGGCCCCGAATCACTCCTTTAAGTCACGAGGCAACAAGCTTCTTCTGCAACAGGCCAGATAGTAAATATTTTCAGCTGTGTTGGTTGTATGATCTCTGTTGGGATCATTCAACGTTGTTTTAGTGTGAAAACAGCCACAGACAATAAGAAAAGGAGTGGGTGTGGCTGCATTCCAATGCAACCTTATTTATTAAAACAGACAATGGACCAGGTGTGGCCTGAGAGCCGTAGTTCACTGAGGTCCAAAGGGCAGTGCCAAATATCAGGCGATCCAAGAATTCCCATTGTAATAACCCAGCTAACTCTGAGGCAAGTGAGAGTTTTAAATTTCTAAATATACCCCCTGGGCCATGGGCAGATATGGGCCTAGGTCAGTGTATATATCTGCTTAGCTTTTGCTTTCAGAATATGTGGATTCTTCTTCAAGTTTATATAAAAAAAAATTTTTATATATACTTTAGTTATGAAAGACCCCGATGTTTTTATTTAAAAAATGTTTCCCCTGTGTGGGCCTTTGGAGATACTACCTACACATTGACCTTGCTAAGACTTTCATAATCAGGAGTGGGCAGAGTGGGTTTTCAGTTGTGAGTACACAAAACAAAGTTTATTCTTGTATGATTATTTATTATTACTCTATTATCTATTTGTATTACAACTGTAAACTTACTTTTGCCAACGTCTGTACTATTTTTATTTATTATTTATCCCATACTGACCAGATTGCTTTTAATGACTGCTTATTAGTATGATTTATACTAATTTCTTGGCTATCTACTGCTATATAACAAACCACTCTAAAATGTAATGGTTTCATAAAATGACAATCAGTAATTTTGCTCACAAGTCTGTGATTTGGGTGGGTTTGTGTGAAAAAAGGCTCATCTCTGGTCTATGTGGCATTAGCTGGGTGGTGTCATAACAGGAAGTTGAGGGAATGATTCTCAAGAGAGTGGACAAGTTGATGCTGGCTGCCACCTGGAAGCTAAGCAGAGCTGAGGGACAGAGTTTTAGTTCTTCTCTAAATTGGCCTGCCCATGTGGCCTGGGCTGCCTTACAGTATGGTGGCTGAGTTCTAAATCCTATTCCGGGAGAATAAATCCACTGGGAGCTGTATCAGATTTCATAAGCTGGCCTCAGAATTACACATCACCACTTTCATCACCTCTGCCTCATTCCACTCATTGAGACAGTCACATGCACCTGATTTCAAGGCAAGGGAATGGAGGCTCTCATTTCTTGTTGGTGAAATGGTATAGTTATGGAAGTGTAGAATGAATTGCAAATATGGCAGAAATATTTTATAAATAAAAAATGTTCATTTCATGAGAATATTTTTAAATAGGACAGCGTTTTTAAAAGATTTTGCTTATTTATTTTTAGAGAGAGGGGAAGAGAAAGAGAAAGAGAGGGAATGAAACATCAATGTATGGTTCCTTGTTGCACCCTGCTGCTGGGGACCTGGCCCACAACACAGGCATGTGCCCTGACTGGGAATTGAACTGGTGACGCTTTGGTTCGCAGGCCCGTGCTCAATCCACTGAGCTACACCAGCCAGGGCTATTTCATGAGAATTCGAACAAATGTTGCACAAGGAAAACTTTTTAACAAAATAGTATGGTGGTATAATGTAAATACAAGTGAGAACAATCAAAAATGTGTAAAGGAAACATAATAAGGTGGAAAAATATTAAATATGTCATGATTTAATGTCAAAACAAGAGGTCCTAAAATTAAAAGCCATGGATTTAAAAATGCAAAACTATAAAACAAAAAGGTAATACTTATGGTATCCTAACTATAAACACATTTTTCAGCAAAACCTTTAAAGTAAGAATTATATTTTGTTATACTGAATATTTTATTTCTGCCTTTTCTCCAGAAATAGAGACTGTCTGTTAATCTATACTTGAAAAAGAAATTGAAGCACTGAAAAAGAAATACTCTGCTAATTTGTAGAAAATAAAATTTGTTACAAACAACAACAACAGCAAAAACCATCAGTATAAGACACACACAATACTGGAAGTTTGAGTATCTTTAAATATATTCACCTATATACAAGGGAAAGTAGTTTATGGATGAATACATAATTCATTAAACAACATTTCTTGTATAACTGCTTTGTAATTAGTTCAAGGGATAGAAACATAGAACACACAATGATACTTCAATGTGTGCAGTTTATGAATAAAACAGAAATGTATAAAACAATGACAATAAAGTGTGGGAAAGATGCTAAACAAAGAATGAGGTGAAAAATGCTAAATTAGGTCCAGAGGAACCAAGGAAAGTTTCCCAGAGGAAGTGATGTCTAAATTGAATGTTGCGGAGAGGAGGAGGGTGGGGACTGTTTGAAAGAAGGTGAAGGAATTAGTTAAAGAATATTTATGAAGGACCCATGGACATGGACAACTGCATGGGCATTGCCTATGGAAGTGGGGGGCAGGCTGGGCAGAGGGAGCAAAGGGGAAAAGTTTGGGACAACTGTAACAGCACAAACAATCTTAGGATGACAGTAGTTAGCCGGGATAGAGGGGAGGAAGGTACTCAGACAATAGAATGTGCGAAGTCAGAGAGACACATATATAAATAGCATAATATAGCCATGATTTTGCGACTATTTATTCTCTTGGGATAGGTTTTAGAACTCAGCCACCATACTATCAGGCAGCCCAGCCCACATGGGCAGGCCAATTTAAAGAAGAACTAAAACTCCATCCCTCAGCTCTGCTTAGTTTCCAGGTGGCAGCCAGCATCAACTTCTCCACTCTCTTGGGAATCGCAACACATCCAAGGGTGTGGCTACTGGTGTAGCTGATCACATCCACATGGGCTCAACCATGAAGGATCTCATTTGCCATGCTTGAGAAGTGAGTTGGAATCAACAACCCTATATTTCCAAGCAGTTTTACAGAGCTATGGCCAGATCTAAATTTTTAAGAAGACCCTTGTGGCAGCACAGGGTCATGAGTATCAATGTTTAGAAATAAGAGCCTGTAGTAAGGCAATCACCATGGCCAATTCAGTGTTTGTAATTTATGGGAAAGAAATGACCAACTTTGGTGAATAATTTGATATGGAAAATATAAAAGGAAATGATTAAGATTTCCACATTTCCCCCCATGTTCTATCTACCTAAATAGATTGCCTCAAACAGAAGCAGGCTGGAAGTTAATTACCTATGGAAAAAAAAATAACTGCTATTTCTGAGACCATAACAGGAGTTTTAAAGTACTTGTAGAAATTTGTAGCCTGGAATAACATAGAGGTTAGAATATTTTAAGGATGATGATTTTTTGTCACTTGGGTAGCTATAGACAGTGTATTAGTTTCATACAGCTGCTGTAACACAGTATCATAAACTGGGTTTAAATAACAGAAATCTATCTTTCATAGCTATGAAAAGTAGAAGACTGAAATGCAATCAAGGCATGGGGAGGGTTCATTTCTTCCATAGATTCTGAGAGAGAATCTGGTCCAGGTCTCTCTGCTAGCACCCAGTGGTTGCCAGCAATCCTTGGTGTCCCTTAACTTATAGATTCATCTGCCTCTGTCTTCCCACAGCTTTGTCCTTTTTATCTTAGGTGGCTTCACATGGCATTCTCTTTTCTCTGTGTTTTTATGTCCACATTTCCTTTTTATAAGGGCACCAGTCATTGACCTAGGACCCACCCCAATCCAGCATGACTTCACTTCAACAATTCATCTGCAAAACCCTATTTCCAAATGAGGTCACAATCATAGGTTCCAGGTGGACATGAATTTAGGAGGGACACCATTCAACATGGTACAGGGAGGAAAAAGGGGCTTGGGCTCCATGCCGTCTTATCTTTTTAGAAGATGTACAAAAATCTCTTATAACCCAACCCATATATCCTTTTGTTGCTTAGGAACTAAATCTTCCAAGTCTATCATTGTGGTAGATTGCATTATTTGGCTTACTTAGTCTCTCTGTGACTTTGTATTTCTTCCCACTAAGGAGGTCAAGCTTATTTTTCTTTCCCATGACTTTGGATATGTCAAAATAGCATATTTTTTAGACCAATAGAATATTGTGGAAGTGACAGTGTGTCAGTTTTGAGCCTAAAACTCAAGATTTCTTGTACTTTTGTGCTTGTTTCCCATTGCCTCTTCATCATCATAAGAAGAGCATGCTAAGACTTACTGTTGCTTCTGGAAAGAGGTTGGAAACATATGGTACACAGCTAAGAAGAGCCCAGCCAAGCTCAGTCTAGATGTGCCTGTCCACTCTCTGCTGACCCCCAAATAATCCACAGGTCTGTGAGGATAAATGGCTGTTGATTTTTAGCAATTGCTAGCTGATACAATCCTCAGAACAAAAATACACTCACATAATATTTACAGCAATAACACATGCTTATACAGTACGTTTCTTCTATGAATATCATCAATTTATATTTGAAGGATACCTAAAAAAGTAGGAGGAACTCAATAATGTTGCAATAATAGTTAACATACATTGAGAGTTTATCATGTCAGTTGCTTTGCTAAGTATTTTGCATTCTTTTTTTTTTTAGGATTTTATATATTTATTTTTAGAGATTGGGGAAGGGAAGGAGAAAAAGAGGAAGAGAAACATCAATGTGTGGTTGCTTCTCGCTACCCCCTACTGGGGACCTGGCCTCAACCCAGACAAGTGCCCTGACTGGGAATTGAACCTCTGGGTCACAGGCTAGCACTCAATCCACTGAGCCACACCAGCCAGGGCTACAGTAATCTTGTGAAGAAGATTAAATAGAGACAAATATGGAGAACCTTGGGTTCCTGTTTCTACCTGTTATTCAACAGTTTAATAAAGAAGTGGTTCATCATAATGAATAGATGGCGACCTCTCCCGATTCCTCCTTTCTAACAAGGTCATCTTCCTGAGGCTTCCTGTTACACATGCACCTGATCTGTGTACAGCATTGTACAGCATTGTGAGGAATGAGTCCTTTCTGTGGAGTACTCATCATGGGGCATTCAACCCAGGGCCTGTGCGCTGAGGGCTTCGTGTTCTGATGTTCCACTGCTGTAATGAAAGGCATGGTATTGATGCTATATGTGTCCATGCCTACCTTGCTCAGTATAGGAAATGTTGTTATCTCATTTTATAGATGAGAGGATTGAGGCTCAGAGAGTTTCATTCAACATCATATTGCTGGAATTTGACTGTAAAATCTGTGCTCCAGTCACTGCTTCATCCTCCTTTACCTGTGGATACTGTTGTCTTTTCCTTTTATACAACATTTAATATTCTACTACCTGCAATCCACACACCAGCCTCTTGACATTCACATGGCCCTACTCTCTCAACCTCCAGGCAAGACCTCCCATCTAAGACTGAGTACAGCGGAGACACATGATCCCCACAAATGCCTCACCATATTATGGATTCATAATCAAAATAAGTGATTTTTATTGTTTTAAGCTATTAAGTTTGGGGGTGCCTTTTTTACATAGCAGTGGCAAATGGAATAGCTCCTTTTCTTTGGTTAATTCAGCATCACTCAAAACAAAAATTGTTCTGTTATAATTCCAGGAACAATATTGGCAATAAAATCTTAGAATTAGACTATGGGAAACTTGAATTTTGCTTCCTCCAGTTGTATTATTTTTTTAATTGCATTTGTTTGTTTGATCGATTGCTTGGTTAATTAGGTTTGTTTTTGGTTTTGTATTTTTGGGAAAACTGGAAAATCAAAACCACATTTTCTTGTACTTATGCATTAGCTCCGGCATATTTTTCTGAGTTTTCAAAATCGACTCATTAAAATAAAAATTGTTTTTCTTGAAACTTAAGAAAGCCAAATCATTACTGGTTGGAATGTCAAGAGCAGATGTACAGAATGTCTTTTTTCTTAGCAAACACTGGAAGTCTTAATTATCTGAGTCAATTGGCAGATTTCAACGCTAAACCAGGTGAAGAGGCTAAGTGGGTTTTTCATCACTGAGACACTAAGAAGGTGTGATAGACTGAGCCAGCTGTATTTTGCAAGCTGTTGAAAATAGTCATATATTGACTAGACACAGTCTCAAATTCCTATTGCATATTATTTCTACTTTTAACTGAAAATAGTCCTATGAACTCACTTATAAAAGAAATAATACTATAGACTTTCTTATTAAATTTATAATTTTGCTTTATTATTTTAAATAGAAAATTGCTATCTAAAGGTCTTTAAAAATTAACAGTGGTGGAAACTAACATTTATTTTAAAACTATCACATCACAGGAAATGTACATACATCATTTCTTTGAATTCCTCCCCAAATCCTGTGAAAATGTGATTATAATCTTGCCTTAAAGGAGTAGAGGAGGCTAACAGATATCTATCTTCTCCAACCTCATCAAACTTATAAGTGGAGAGAGAAAAGGATTCTTATTCAGGTTTTCTTGTTTTAGATGCCATCCTTCCTCAGAACTCCATGCCCTTCTATTTTGCATTCAGTCCTGAAATTTCTTCAGTAAAAAGTCAGTAAATAAATAAATAAAAATTGTTCATGCCTGTTTTCTCTGACTTATTATCCCCTTTTTAGGGTTATAAAAGTGTTCAGATATTAAAAGGTTGCTACCACAATTTGTATCTTATTCTGTGACATAGAGACTCAAAGTTGGAAGGAATCCAAAACACTATGTCTTCAATTGCTCAAGGTAAGAAAGGATCTCTGCCTCGCTCTTTATCTGTGGTTTGCCCTCCTGCTTTGAAGGGTTCAATTACTGTTTTCAAGGCATCTGTTGCATTTGTCAGGCTGGTTAGGAGCAATGTTTCTTTTTATTAGCCTGAATTTGCCTTCTCTAATTTTTCTCATGGTTCTCGCTTTCTATTAGTGTAGATTAGTATAGACTTACCAGAATTCCTGTAGATTTAGACCTACCTGATTTCTTTTACAGCATGAAATAGAAATGGTAAGGAAAGCTCAAGACCTAAATAAAGTGGATTTCATTAATTTTAGCTACAATTATCTTTCTTTTTGAAATTACCGCCTTGGGTTCTCTATGTTCCATGATCTAGTCAAAGTGAACCTCCCAGGCTCACCTTTCTAGTTGTTTGTATGAAAAATAATACTGTAATTAATACATAACAATACAAGGATAAACTCTTGCATTGCACATACTCAGGATGGTAAATCTACGTTTGCCCCACCCTGTATTTCTGCATTTCTTTGATCTCTTCTAGGAAAGTTCTTTCTATTACTCTATAACCTGCCAGTCAGAAACACATGCACACATCAAAGTCTTTCAAAACTCTTACTGACCCATTAAAATGATCTACATCTCCATCAAACTAATGCAACTGTTCCTACTTTTTAAGCTTCCATAGAAGCTGCTCTTTTTTTAAAGAAACATAAAATAATCCAGATTTTGTAAGAATCTTTTTTTCACTTACATCTACCGGCCACAGGCTCTCTAACAGCAGAGGCACTATTTACAGTGCTTTGCTTCTAGCCTTGCCTATAAAGAAGTACTCACCAAATAGACAGTTGATGGACTTCGCTGACTTAAATTCACTGTAATTTAACAACAAAAACAAGAAGCTGCTTTAGAAAAGAGAGAAAAAGAGATGTAGCAAATTATCACACTACAGTTAGATTTTTTGGCGGTTGTTGAGTTAGCTAGTTGTGCTGGTTACTTTCTAATTGTTCCCCTGCTTCCTAATCCAGGACCCCATCCTTTCTGCCTTGCTTGGTACACTGGATTAAAGCAACAAATGGACCCCTCCATGGAGGGCCCATAGTTGATTCCATCAGTAAGAGACAGTAGCAGGAGACTGAATGGCTGGAGTAGGAAGAGCTTGGGTATTTGTCCTCCATCCTTTCCTTGCTCTCACATAGTGTCTTAGGCAGCAGCTTTGTTCCTTCTTGATGGCAGCCCACTGGGCACTTCCTCCCTGGCTTCCATTCTTTTTGAGTTCTAGTAATACTATCTTCTGACCTTTTTACTTCCATCCTACTGGTAGTAGTAGTTTCTGGTACAATAACCCCATCATGGCTTTAGTTTTTATTTCTGTCCTCACTTTTGTAAGTAGTCTTGTATTTAATGTTTTTCGTCGAACTGTCTGGGGTAAATTCTGTTTCATGTTTGAACAATGATTGATATGTTAATTAGTGAATTCGTTTGGAGAAAAAGACATCTTTACTTTCTATTACTGAAGAAAGTGCCAGAAAAATCACCCACATTAAAGCATGGACATTTTCCCCTACAAGAAGATACCTAATCCTCTGTGAAATTCTGAAGTACCATAAAAATGAATATGCAGGACTTTCCTTAGAAAAGCCTTCTGTACTTAAGGGTTAGTAAAAGGAAAATTATAATGATAAGGACTTCTATCCTCCATCTCAAGATAAACTATCAACAAGGTCTCTCATATGTCAAAAAGGGAGGCCTCATTGGCTATCTAATTCAATTGTTTGAGAAAGAGATGGGTAGCAGAATTTGGGGGTTTAAAAACATAAAAGGAGGAGAGTCTGGACCCTAAGTAGAATAGAGGATGAGCTGAGGGAGGACAGCAGGCAGGGACAGAGTGGAGGTCTATAACAAAACAACCAAGCTGAGTCCTGAGCCCATCGAACTGAAATAGCCTTGGTTTTCCTCAAGGCCTAGATGTACCAGGGCCAGTAGTAGGCAGGGTAAAGCATATCATACCACTTCTTAGCCTCCGAGACCTTCTCTTTTTTCAACTGATTTCCTTTAGTTTCAAAATCACCACTCTCTCTACATCTTCTTCCTAACAAGATACTAGGTATTAGAAGGAAAAGTGAACTGTTTTTGAAATTATGAAATCATAGTAAGTTTTACCATTCTTCATTGGTCCTAGATTTTTATTTCATTGATTTATTTAGTGATTATTTTCTCTTTTATCTTCTAATAGTACATGTGAATCCAGACTAAATATAGACTTGGTAACATTTTTTTTTTTCCTGGAAGATCTGTGGTGAGGGGATGGGGGACAGCGGGGGTGGAGTAAGGGGGAGGCGGGGAAATCCCGTAGGAGCTGCTTGAGGCAACCGGATCTCCAGGCGATGTTCTTCCCTCTTGGGAACAGATGGGATTAATGTTTTGCTTCCTTATTCTCAGTATGAATTATGTCATTGTCACTGTGCCATTTTTTTTTGAGATATAGCCTGCATATCATTCTTGAAGGAGTTGCATAACATCAGCAAATACCTTGATTAAAGTCTGTTTGCACAGTACTCCTCTATTTGTTTGAGCTTTTTGATAAATTAGGGAATGATATTTAAATACAGGAAAGGAAGTTACAATTCTACTTTATTGTAGTCCCTATAATTTCTAGTAGAAATTATAGTAGTCCCTCCCTTTTGCTGGAATTGATGACTGCAGGGATTCTGTAGTCAGCCATGGGAACAGTCCCAGTATCTGTTCCTGATCACCGAGTGGGAAGTGCCAGCCTGGGGCTTTAGGACCACCTAGAGAATTGAAGACCTCCCCCTACTTCCACCTCAAAGTCTATTGCTGGAGGCAGAACAGCTAACATATGGATATTGATTCTCATTGCATTTAATAGGAAATAAAAGCCAGGGAAAGCCTTGGACTGCCCTCTGCTCTTTGATTTCCCCACCATTTTCATTTTATTGTGATTAAAGGAAACAAAGCAGTCTCAAAGCATCTATTTGGCAACGACTAATTGCTGGTCTCTCAGGAGAGCATGGATTAGACAACATACCTTATGTAGACAATAGGAATTATCCACAGCCCATAGGGCATTGGAGGTCTCACCATTAGCTAGTGGAAATCTTCTGGGTTGCTTTTAGGTTCTGATCCTCACTCCAACTGTAGTGCTGACATTTTAAGCTTTTCCTCACTTTATGTTGAACTTTCAAGTTCTCTACTCTCAAAGGGACCAAAGCAAACAGAACTATTCATAGAGAGTGAGTTGAAAAAACAGACTTGTGCATAGATGTTCAGGCACCTCAGGTCAGAGCATCATCAATCTCTAAAAGAAGGGTGTATTCTTAAGACGCAAGTAGTGAACACATCCAAAGCTACTCCTCAGTGCTAGGACCTATTTTAAGATTTGTAGTTAACATTTACTCATTGAGCATAAATATAGCTCTGTATAAATCAACATAAGTTCACATATGTAAGCTCTATCAGATCTGCTCAAGTCTGGCTTATAGATTTACTCAATGCAAAGTCTTGCATACTGATAAAATTTAGAATTGAGAGACTGCAGATTTAAATTTAGAAAGATATTCTTTCTGATAAAAAAGACTCTAGCCAGTTAATTTCAGACTTGGTAAGTGTGAGCTTGTCTAGTTCTTTCCAGATTTCTGTCTATTTCCTTTCACACTTGATATGGAATTATCTGAGCCAGGACTTTGGAGAAAGAGCAAGGAATGGGGTGTAAAATGATCTTTCCTGAAGGTTCCCATGTGCCTAATTTTCTTTGAGATAAAACCTGTAATAATCTAGGGTCAAGGTCCATTTTGTAAATTCACAACATAGGTAACAACCTATATATATGATATGATTTGTAGGAGACGAAAAGCCCTCCCTTTTCCCAGGACCTAAGCTGTTTCTCTGACAACATTACCATAGTACTCTATTGGACATATCGTGTGGTCAAGCATTATATCCAGGGAGTTCTTGTGTGCAAAAATTGTCATTTTGGAGGAAAAAGAGATTGTGAAAAAAATATATATATTTAATTAATGGTAGAAGCAGAAAAAAATGTAAAATTTGGGGAGAAATTAGAAAGCAACTTGAGGTCAATGAGAGACTTTGTAAAAGTGGAATCCAAATATGACTTGGGGCCCTGACCAGTGTGGCTCACTCAGTTGCGCATTGTCCTGCAAGGCAAAAGTTTGATTCAAACTGGGAACCAGTTTGATTCCCAGTCAGGGCACATGCCTGGGTTGTGGGCCTGGTCCCTGGTCTGGGTATGTGTGAGAGGCAACCAGTAGATGTTTCTCTCACCCATCAATATTTGTCTCCCTCTCTTTTTCCTTCCCTTTCCTTCTCTCTAAAAATAAATAATATAATCTTTTTAAAAAGGTCTGGAAGGGGTTGAAAACACAGCCTATTCCCAATTTGGCTTAAGCTTCATTCTTACTTGGCCTGTTAATTAGAACCAGCAAGGGGAGAAGGTTGCTATTTCTCCTAGGCCCATATAACACTAAGGCAGTCCTTGGGCTCTACCCAGGGGCATACGAAACTTGGAGATGTCCTGTGGGATTTTCTCTCCAGTCCTTTCTGCACAAGACTAATCTGGTATATAAGAGACTATGTACAAGATAATAGGCTCATAATATCTTATTTAATGTCCACCCTGTGAGAAAGACTGTTGTTGACCAAATTTGAGTCATGTTCTTCTGAGCTCTTTTCAACTAGGCCTTGACTTTGGCCCCTGTCTAATCTTTGGCCTGTCTAGCACAGTTTTAGGGGAAAAAAATGCTAAGTCTTCCCTCATCCTTGATATCTGATCAATGTTTTTTATTTATCCCCCACCTTTGATGTCTGAGTCCGTGGCCTGTCTTTAGCAAGAAACCCATTTGGTCAGTGAGCAAGGATCCCCCTAAATCCTTGATGTCTCCTCTCGGTAATTTTCCATCCACTGATCCCCTTTACCCTGTTTCTTGGCTGTAAATACCCAGACGTCATTGTTCTGTTCAGAGGTTAACACAACTTCTCTGCTCTATTGCAACACCCCTGTCACCAGTCTTGAATAAAGTCTTTCTTCTTCTTTTAACAAGTGTGGGTGATTTTTCTTTCACACATGAGTGAGGTAGCTCAGCAAACAGAAGTCAGCACAAAAAGTAAGTAACAAACTGAACCTGAGGGCAATGACACAGGACAGTCAGACTATCCACCCTCCTCTGTAAAACTCTGTGCCCTTGTTGCCCCTTGAAACAAACACCATCTCCTTGGGATCTACCATTTGGAGAGAGCTTATCTATGCGGTAGTTTTATGGTGTACTATTTTATTTTAATAGTCAGCCTAAATTGACTATTACAACACAGTAGCAGACACATTAAGATTATTGCTGCACTGCTAGGGGAAAACAAAGAAGAAGGAAAAGGGGAAAAGGAAAACAACTTTTGGCAGTTGGCATAAAGTATGGCAACCCACTCACAGAAGCCACGGCAAAGCCCAAGTGAAGTAACGCTGCCTCTGTTAAGAAATACCAGGGAAAAAAACAGTGGTCTTCTGAAGCATCAGAAAATTCTTCTGGTTCCATCAGAAAATTTCACTAAGTATTCACACTTAGAACAGAAATATTGGGAGTTTTTTTAGAGGGAAGGAGGACATGAGAGAAAGATAAAAAAATAAAACAAACTGATAACCAACTCCATTATGTTATTAGAGCTAATTTCAGGAAAACCATCAATCATCACCTTTGGTTCCTGTTTGAATACTCTGAAAGTGATCTCCTCTGTGAGACACAAACCACTCATTTGCACAGAAACACCAACCCCTTTCACCAGCTTGTAAATTTTGGTACCTGAAGGGAATGGGGCCTTCTCCAGTCTAACCACACAACCCCTACCGGCATCCCCTGAGTGTGGCTTCTGCCTTTTTTTCTCATCTTACTGATGTAGGAGGGAACCCAAGGGAGAAAAGTTTGCCTTAAGAGGGATCCTTTCCCAACCTCAGGAAAATACCAGCCTTGATTTCTTGTCCCAGGAAAGAGTCCGATTTCATCAGGGAAAACTCTATTTTTCAAGTCTGAAATAGCATTTTAGACAAAATTTGAAGATCTGATTTATGACTCAAGATCTACTGGTAACTAGCCATTCCACATTTAAAGTGCCTGTGTACCTTGATACGACAGTTCTACTTCTAAGAATTTATTCTTCAACTGCTCTCTCAGGTGTAAAAAATGCCATTTTCACAACTATATGGAATGCTACATGGTAAAAACGGAGTGAGTTTGGAAGCCACACAAATTTTCAGCAATATTTCTATTGAAATATTATGCAGGCAATAAAATGAATGAAGTCATTCTATATACACAAAAAAATTGTAAGTGGGAAAAATTAAAGTGTCAAATGGTGGATATGCCAGAAACCCCTACTTTCATGTTTACTAATTATTCCTTGGAAAAAAATAACAAAGCAACAAATCTATCATGGTGGTTGTTCAGGGGAAAATTACTTTTTATATTTCTTGGTATGTTTTGAATACTCTATACTATTCATTACCTATTCAAAAATACAATAAAACATAGCATAAAGTAAAATAATTACAGTAGTACTTAAAAATCATGGACTATAGAGAAAGGTAGCTCCTTATTTGTTTTGTGGATCCTGGGTGACTGTAGTCCCCATATGCACAGAAGGTGAAAATTATAGACCAATCTCATGTATGAACATATTAGATTTAGCTATATGAAATTTCTCATAATTGATTGTTTTTAAACTACAAAAATATTGAATTAATAGATTCTACCAAATAGGTACAAAAAGTCATATTAAAATTTTAGCAAATAGAATCAATGTATATATAAAATATATAATATGCTCTAACCACATAGATTTTTAACAGGAATGCCAAAATAATTCAAAATCCAGAAATCCCTAAATTCATATATCAAATAAAAATATGTTAAAATATATTTAATAAAAATTAACAGCCAACCTTAAAAATGATAGCTAGTACAAAAAATATATTCTACAAAGACTACTTAAATAAAAGCAAAATGACAAAAATGGTAACATTTAAATTAAGATTAGAAATTAGCTATACATGATCTTGTTGCCATCAATATTCATTATTACTTTACAAGGTTTAATAAAATAAGAATTTATGTAGCAAGTGTTAAATTGAAAAGTAAAATTATACCTTTTTCTGAAGATTTGAACATACATATCAAGACCTCAAAAGACTTTAATAAAATAAATGAATTAAAATTAATAAGATATTTTAGTATGTTGGCCTGATATAAGAGAAATATTAGAAAATTAACAGTGAATTAAAATAAGAAAATATATCATCAATATTGCAACAAAAGCAAAACATTTAGGAATAAATTTAATAAAATGGAGCAAGACACATAATGAAAAATATAAAATATTAAAGAACACAAAAGTTCTCAACAAATGGGAATATATTTAAGACTTTTGAATGGCAAAACTTAATTCCATAAAAATGTCAGTCTTTCATAATTAATATGTAAGTATAATACAATTGCAATTAGAATCCTAATAGGTTATTGTTAATTAGAAAAATGATTTTTAAATTTATATAGAATGAAGGCCCAGAAATAGCTAAAGAAATAATTCAAAGTAATTATGTTAGGAAATTTGCTATATCAGTGATCAGAATCTACTATTATCAAATTAAGCTAGTATTAATATGAAATTGAGTAAATGCAAAAATACAAAATAATAGAAAAATGATAAAGGTATTCTAATCATTTAATATACATCAAAAGTAATATTCCAAATTATTAGAAAGAGTGTTTAATAATTAGTGCTGCAAACCTGGAAATACATCTAGAAGAATATTAGTCTTTTTTGTATACCATATATTAAAGTGAATTCCTGATGAGTTAATTAATTGAATCTGGAAAATATCAAATAATCAACTTTTAGAAGAAAATCAACATAGCAACAAGCTCATGATGCAGATCATTTCAAACATGACAAGAAACCCAGAAACTATTTTAAAGCATATAATAGAGGTATTTAGGCATATTACATGTAAACTTTTTGTATGTCAGGAGGTATTATTTTTAAAAGTTAGTAAAGAAATAATAGACTTCTTACAAGCATGCTATATAAGGAAATGTGTAAACAACTCTTTAATATGGATGAGAATCAAATGATCCAATAAAAAAGTTGGCAGAATATGGCAACAACTATTAATATGTCACCTTATGATGTCATTATACTTCTTAAAATAGGCAAAAGGAGACAACTGGTATCTAAACAAAATAGTCATTTGTCCCTCTTCCTCTTAAAGTGGTCATTTGAAGCATGTGACTCACTGCTCCTGGATGCTGTCGGCTTTGAATGGTCATTTGCATGAGATGCTCTGTGTACATCAGAGTTATTTGGAAAGGTAAATATTGCAATACAACAACAGCCCAAGAATTTTAATGGAGACAACTGTACTTGAACAACAATTTTTAAAAAGTAAAAAAAAAAAAAAGAATTTTTATGAATGGCCTGCCACTTTTTCTGCCTTTCAAAATCATTTTTTTGTTATTATACTCAGAAAATATTATAGTAGGCAAAAATATTTGACTACATTTCTCTAAGTGGACATCATTTTATGGAAAAGAATAAAATTTATGTGTTTCTTAGCAAGGAGTATTTTCTTTCCTGTGACTTTGGAAGATCTTGGAGACAAATGACCGAAAATAAACCCGTCCTTTCCAACATGAGAGGAAAATGGCAGAGAGGCGATAGGAGATGATCCCACTGAAGTTCACCTAATTCAGTGATTCAGAGCGGAAGACTTCAGAGTGAGTCAAAAGGGTTTGTACTGGAACCTAACGCCATTTACAAGTTGAGTGACCTTGACAGAGTTATTTTATATTTCTAAACTCTGGTTTCTTCAATTATATAAATAAGGAAAATACTACTTCTTCATAGGATTGTTGTAAGGATTCCGTGGCATAAGTTATGTGTAAATCTCTCAGTGGGAAGATTACCTGAAGTCAAAGTAGCTCTTATTATTGGGATCACCATCACTACTATTGCTAGAGCTATTGCAGTTATAATAGTCCATGCTGTTACTATCTAGTATATTTTAATAACTATATCTTGCCCTGGCTGATGTAGCTCAGTGGATTGAGCGCGGGCCTGCAAACCAAACAACCGCGGTTCGATTCCCAGTCAGGGCACATGCCTGGGTTGCAGGCCAGTTCCCAGCAGGGGATGCACGAGAGGCAACCATACATTGATGTTTCTCTCCCTCTCTCCTTCCCTTCCCCTCTAAAGATAAATAAATAAAATCTTTAAAAAATAACTATATCCTTACTGTGTAATATATAGCCATCTTATATGTTATCTATCAGAATATAAATTATAAGTTCTACATAAATTTATATATTCTTATAATTTAATAGTACAAATGGGCTAATATGGGCTCATATGACTATATAAAGAATAAAATAGAATTATGGATATGAAGCATTTATTATCATATAAAATATATACATTATGTACATTTTGAATATATATCTCTCATATTTATGTGAGAAACAGAGACAGGCTTGGCCTAGCTTCCTTTTTCTCTGCTAAAGGTATCATCCCTGGCTCACATTGTTACCTAGTGCCATTTATTTTTCATACACACCCCAACCAGGAAGTAGAGAGACAGAGAGAGAGGGAGCAAGGTAGGGGTGGAGGGATGGAGGGGGGTGGGGGAAGATTAAGGGCAGCTAAAGTCAACGTGTTTGAGCAGATAGGATGGTGATTTCAGCTGCTGTGAATTTCAGCTTCCAGGAACGTGGATCCCTGAAGGAAGGTGGGGGGAAAAGAGGAGAATTTAGGGTGAACCCTAAGGCTCTCACTGCACAATGCAGCGCTGCTAAACACAGCTTCTGACGGCAGGTGGAGGGAACCAGGGAACTATCGGCATACTGATGTCACTTCCTAGCTCCTAAAGCCAGCCTGCCCTGCTCAGCCTTGACAAGCTGTTCACAGCTGGCAGGAGGAAATGTCACCGTGCGTACAGGCTGACAGTTCCACTATTCACTTTGGCCGGAAGCCTGTGTTGGCCAGACCATTTGGAGGCCACATGAACCACTGTTTGGTACCAGCATGTCCTGGTCTGGTTGGGGCAGGAGTGGGAGAAAAATGGGGGTGACATTTAGTCAACAGTGACTGTTCTAAAAGGGCAGAGGGAGACTCATTTTCCAATTTTGGGAAAAAAAATCCCTTCATATATTTTTTCAGGCCTCACTGAGGTCATCTTTGTAGAACTAAAATAAATAAATCTCCAAGTAAAAATATAAGAAGGATCCAGGGCTTAATTTTTAATTCTTGAGAGTAAAATGTTTTTCAAGTTAATAATTTTCTTTTAGAGTGCTTTCTCGTTCAAAATCATTTTCATGGGCATCATCGTCTGACTTGGTGGGACTTCCTAACATCTTAATAAGGGAAGTTGATGAGGAAGTTCCCATAGTATCCATTTATCTGTTGGGCTCAACTGTCTGTATCAAATGCAAGCTGAGAGTGAGCTTAGCCTGTGTGGGCCACACAACCCCAAACCATGAGATGCTACAAGACTGATCAGCCATGGATGCCATCTGATTTTAGTAGAGGCTGTCGGGGTAAACTCTGGTATGCCCACGCCTAATTCCTGACAATACCGAAGATCCACTCCCTCTTGGATAACCTCCTCCAATACTTTTAGTTACCCTTGAATCCCTCCCTTAATACATTAAGCTGGCATAATCATCCCTCCATAATCATCACAAAGGGAGTTTGGGTACAGAAAAGGTAGTGTATGTTTGTGGCCTGAAGACTTACCCTGGCCACATGAATATTTTTTATAATACCTGAGAAAGCTTGGAAGCTAGTCAGACATTTTGCCCTAGAAGTAATCACTTTTAATATTACTTGGTAGTTGTATTTTAACCATTTTTAGTCAATGAACAGGGCACCTAGGGCGCAACCGGAAAGCCGTCGTTTATGATTTTTCACTCTTGCCCCAGTCAAGTAACCCTGTGAGCTCATTTTCCCCCAGCATTCTGACAGGAAGCTGGATAAATTCCATTAGCTGTTCCAGTGAACTCTTATATTAGTTTCATTTTTAAGGCATTAAAAAAACCCTAATGCCTTCTCCTGTCAAAGTTGCAACTTCTTACTCAACTTCTCCACCTCTTATCTAATTCCACAGGGGAGTGAGTCTCAACTTTGTAGCTCGTTCTTCTCTTCTTCTTTCCTTCCCCGATGGTACCAGCCTTGTCTCTTCAGTGATAGCAAGGTTGGTGGAAGAAGAGACAGGAGGCAACTGAATCGCTTGTGGGGTTTGCCATTTAATGCCTTCTGAGAAAAGTCAATGTCCCTAACATGAACTCTACACCTTCTGTTGAACACTTGAGTGGGTTCTTAGATGATCTCACAGCTCTCAGGCTCTTCCACTCATAGTGGCCTTAACTAGACAACTGCTTAATACCATCCCCCACCCCAGCCACCAGTGACTTCCCGTGGCTCAGTACTCAGTAGGTCCTGATGGACAGAATCATTTTTACAACAACCCAAGTCTAGCTCCCTTCTGTGCAGTCCACGACCCATCTTTAGGAGACAAAAGTCCTGGACCCATCAAACTTTGGAAGCACAGGCCCTCCCGGCCACTCCTACCACCTCGTTCTGAAGCTCAGGGAGACACTTTATCCACTCCTCCAAACGGAGATATTTTAGTCATAAGGTACCACCCCCTTATTCAACAATTTCTAGGGAACATATGTCAGGTTATCTGAGTGGTTCTTTTTAAGTCCCTGATAATTTTTGATAGGAAGGAACACCTCGCCTCCCCTCCCTCAGCACTGTTTCTCTATGATGAAATCGTCTACTTAAAAAAAAATTCCTAATTGATTCTTAATCTTTTCATCATATAATTGGGAGAACTAATATTGGCACAACTGGCTCTTTTACAATGCAACTGTATTGAGATGTATTTTACATACGATAAAAGGTACTCGTTTAAAGGGTTCGGTAACCAACCTTGCCACCACCACCTCAGGCAAGGTGTAGAAGGTTTTCACACTTAAGAAAGTTCCCTCATGCTTCTTTGTAATTAATATTCAACCCACCTACCTGCATCAATTGGTTCTAGGCAATTGCTTATCTATTTCTGGCATTATTGATTAGTTGTACCCATTCTAGAATGTCATATACATGAAATCACAGGGTATACATTCTTTTGAGTCTGCCTTCTTTCTTTTCACATGATGTTAATGTGACTTGTAAAAAATTTGTAAACAGAAGCCATATTTAAAATGAAGTAGGGAAGCCAAAGAGGGGCTCTCGTGCCCTGTATTGATTGCAAAGCACGCTCTCGACTTCCTCGTCCTCTCCGTAAGAGACTTTCCTCGCCTTCGCTTTAGCAGGCCTGCAGTGGCATGCCATGGCTGCATGTTCCTGACTGCAGTCCTTGTTGTTTCTGAACAGACCTCTTCAGGGACACATGGCTGACTTTGTTTAAAATCAACAGAAGCATTATGTCTTGTTGCATTTTTTCCCCAGCAATGTGCTCATTTTTTATTACCGAGTAGTGTTCCATTTACTGATATACCACCATTTGTTTATCCATTCACATGTTGATGGCTATTTATTTTCACTCTGTGGCTACTATAAGTAAAGCTGCTATGAGCATTGTGTACAAGTCTTTGTATGGGCCTATGTGTTCATTTCTTTGGGCTAAATACTTCGGGGAGGAATTGTTGGGTCTGAGGGTAAGTCTTTGTTGAACTTTTACAGAAGAGACCAATTTTCCAAATACTGGCATAACTGGCCTCTGACTTGGCCCATTTACAAGTCCTGCAGAGATGGTCTCGTACCTTACTTTATAATGTGGGGTTGCTCAGCTCCCGTTATTCTTATGTTGGGGTCCTTGGCGGATGTTCTGAAACAACGAGAACATTTATATTGAACTGAAATATAAAATACTCAATTTAGCTTTATTCCTTTCACCTATCAGATTGAAACATTTGAGAGGGCAAGAACTGTAGCTTATTTATTCTGTGTTCTTCCAGGTATAGTATCTGGCTCTACGGTAGTGCTCAGAGAAAATACCACTTGACCTGAAATGTAGTACCTTTAAAAGTGCTGCCTGCACACTGCAAATGTAATTATTTTAGTTATTTTTTATTATCTAAAATTTAATAATTTAAATTTGAAGTTAGCAAAATCCATAAACCCCAGTGAAAAATGACAATGCTCTATATTTACCATTTTCTCCCTGGTTGGTTATAAAGAATTTTTACAGTTCCCAAGTAGAATAAAATAATAAGGTAAAAGGAGAAAAAAACAGTCATCAAAAGTACATTTTTCCCTTTCTATCTTATGGACGTCTGAGGCTGCGCCCTGAGTTTAACTGTGTATTATTAGAATTGGCATGAAGCCATTTTCCTCCCAGACTGCAGTTTCAAAAATCCTTGTCTGGGAAGAAATGACCTTTCAGCCACTTCAAAAGCCTCTCCTCCCTCACACCGTGTGATGGTGGGCTTCCTGGGACTATGACAGGACTCTCAATTAGAAAGATGACTTCTAAATGGTGTCTCATCATGTCACCTCATGCTTGTGCAGGTGACCTCTGTGGCCAGAGGGAGAATTGTGACTACACAGGAGTCAAAAGTTAAAGAGCCATGAGGTTAGAAATGAACAGAAAAATGAAAATGAAAATACCACTTTTTAATGGGGAAGTTTTCCTGAATAGGAAGTCGAGGCAGCTCTGAATATACCTGAAGTAGTCCAGTCGGTCTCATATCACGGGTGGCTGGGTTGTCAATCCTCGTCCTGCGTTCTCTGATCCAAAAGACACTTACGCTTCTCAAAGATCGAAGGGCATCCTTAGGATATGTTTTTATTTTTTCCCCCAGCCTACCTTCTCTTGTTCTTTCTGCTCTGATAATTTTTTATTCACCCTTCTGATAGATCCATTCAGCTTCAGAATGAAGTTAATAAAAGTAGTTCCTGGGGAGACAGGAAGTCTTTGCACAATTTCACCTGTCCAAATAAGCCATCCATTACCTTGATTTGGCAGTTCTAGTCAAACACAGGTATTTGGTATTCTATCATATATAACAGTGACAGATAAAAATATCAGGGATGCTTTTATCTTACAAATGTGGATGGAGGATGCTGACCAAGGATAAAGCTGGCTGAAATCCCCCAGGATAAACACGGGAAGGTTATGTTAACCAACTCAGATTTCTGATTTTCAGATGAATGACCAATTTAACATATGCCCATACCAAGACTTGTACAAAAGTATATTTTAGTCAGTGAATTATGCAAGGAAAATTGGTTAATAGGTGAATTTATTAAAGTTTAATTTTTACTTTGCGTCATACTCTACATTCTAGAGATACAAAGGGCTAGAAGGTCAAAAAATAAACTTTAAAAAAGAATAAAATACAGATGTGTATTTAACTTCAGGATGGGGGGAAGTAAAATTAAAATTAGTGAAACGAACACAAAGAAAAAGGTGTTAGATTAGATTACAAAAAACACTGTAAAAACTTCTTTGCATGAAAGGCTACTCAGAAAGAAGGCGATAAATGTGAAAGTACAAAAATGGCGGGCATTACATTTAGTTTTAAAAAGGAAGTTGTATGTAGTATAATTGTATTCCTTACAAATTACATATAAGATACAGTTGTGTATGCATGTGCATTATTGGTGATATAAACCATCTATATCCTGTACTTTTTCTATGTGAAGTCACACTAGTAGCAATTTTATGACTTATATATTTACATATATATTCTAGAATACATTTAAGTTGATCAAATTGTTCTGAATGATTTAATGACGTCCATTTTTGGTCAATTTTAAAAAATTTTTATTACTATAATAAGGGTCTTTATACTATTCTCTTCACACCTATCCTGAACATTTCCATAGGATAAATTTCTAGAATTGGAAATGCTTGTGATAGACTTATGCACATTGTAAAAAGCTCCTTGCATATTCCCCAAAACGATCTCTACCAACATTGAATTGGATTATACTCCCACCAGCAAGCACAGCTGTAATTCCCCAGAACTCACTCCCACCACTATCAGTATAAGGTATTTTTTTGCTTTCATGAAGGCAAATGAGACTATCGATATGCTCTGCTCATATTAATTTCTATGTTTTAAATTTCTTTCTATTTCAGCTGTTTTTTGTTAAAAATTATATTTGGTTTTATATAACATACTATTCATCACAAAATGTCTCTAGTAAAAAAGAGCTTTTATTTTTTCCACATAAAAAAAGAAGTCCACACCCAGGCTTCTTTCTGTCTTTCCATTTATCTATCCTTTGCTCAGGGCTTTTAGTCTCTTGTTTATTTTTTACAAAATATTTTTAGTTATATATTTTTAGAGAAATGGAGAGAAAGAGGGAGGGAAACATTGACGTACAAGAGAAACATGAATCAGCTTCCTGTCGCGTGCCCCCAACCCAGGACATGGCCTGCAACCCAGACATGCGCCCTGCCTGGGAATGAAACCAGTGACCTTGCAGTTTGTAGGCCAGCGCTCAATCCGAAAGCCGTACCAGCCAGGGCTCTTGCTTATTTTTTTTATTGTCCCAAATGGCTGCACCATCTTCAGCATGGTAGATATGCTCCAGGTAAGAAGGAGGGAAAGAACAAAAAGCAAAAAGGTTTGCACCTATAGAATTTGCTCCATTTTCCTTGAGGCTCCTCCTCGAGGGACCCACCAACTTCCTGTTGCTTAGAACTATGTCACATGACAACTCTTGTCTGAAAAGGAGGATGGGAAATAAAACCAGATGTATACATTATTTCCCAGAAACTCCCCCCACCCCGAGTCTACAAATACATAAAACCAAATTTTCCTAACGAGGAAGGAAGGAACAACGGATACTGGATTGGCCACCAGTAATGTGGGTCACAATTTCAATATCTTAGAAGTTCTAAGCTTGTCTTGACTTTGAAGTTCCTAGGCTTTTTATGTTCTAGCACCAAGGTTTAAAATCACTCAACCTTGTCTTTTAGAAATACAAGAAGTGGGAAGAGAAAGCAGAGAATAAGTATAGCCAGACGATAAATCTCAGCTGCAGTATTTTACAGTATAATAGTATATGTAACACTTGGACAGCTCCCTCACCCTCTATTGGCTCAACTTTCTAATTTGCAAAATTGTTGTACCCATACCCACCTTCCAGTGCCCTTATGAGACTAATCAGTGTGTGACACATAGTAACTCTATATAAGCGTACATTATCCTCATCAGAACTTCCCTGCAGTAGTGTGAGCTCAGAGTTTGTTTTTATATTATCAGGTGCACCGAAAGTCACCCAGATAGAAATGATGCTGTATAACAGCTGCGGCAACAAACACAAAAATCCATCGAAACAAATCGGTGACAGTTGCATGATGAACACCACTGCTGGAAGTTTCCCGTCAGGAAATCCCTCATAGAGTTTAACCCATTTCCAAATCAAGTAAACCAAACCATGCTCGTAGTTTCCCAGATATTTGCGGATATCGAAGAATCACTCAGTGTGAATTTTTGTAGGAACTGTTAGTTCTCCGAACCACACGCGGAATAGCTTCCTCCACAGTTACATCTCATCGTTCCTCTTTTAAATTCCTGCCACTCTCTGTCAGGTTAATCGTATCTGCCATTTTCCTCTGGGTTTCCCCTCCTCTGGAGAGCTGAGCTCTGTCTTGGGGGACATGCGGTCCATCAGTCTCAGCCTCACTGTCCCCTCCCTAGGCAGCGTGTCGACTAAGGTATTGAATGGCAGCTTCCCCTGGCCTTCACTGCTTGCTGGAGAGAGGCGGTTGCTTCTTTTACATCTGCCGGCTTCTAGAATGAGAAGCACTGACTCAGCCCAGTGGGAGAACTCCCAGAACAGCCTAGAGGGGAGGTCAGTGAGATAGAACACGTGCCTCTGGCTTCATTTAACCTTCTCTCTAAAATCAGGGGCAATGTACTTCCTGCTGCACGCAGTGTGATTGAGGGAATACCTTTAGATATGGTAAATTTCTCTTGTGATTGATACCACATCAAAAGGCCCTTGTTGAAGACTTCCTACATCAAGAAGGTTTGTGCGTGTGAGAGAGAAGGTTAATGAAAGAAATCCATATTCTAGTAAAAGTTAAAAGACAAATAGGACTAATAGAGTCTTTAAGAAGTTATTTAACTCCTTTCACCGATATGTCTAGCATTAAAGATCTGAAATTATCAGATTATGAGGACCTTATGGGAATGAATTATGCCTCAGGAAATTCAATCAATAAAGAAGCCCTCAGGATATATTTAGAATTTATTGGAAAAACACATAGTATATTAAATGTCAAGTGCAAAGTGAAACAGGCCTCAGATCTAATATATTATAAATATGTACACTCCTTTTTGTGAAAAGGACTTAAAACACACCTATATACACACACACACGGCACTTTGGGAGCCTGACTCTAACGGCTTTCATTGGACATTAATTCCCTGATGTATGTGCCTATTTTCTGTAAGATCTCCCCTGACCTGCTCCTTTTCCAGTATCCCTTATCTATGATGGAACCCATTCTGGAATGCAGCCACCTTTTACCCAATCACGCAATTCAGAAATTTAGGACTTATCCTAGGTTCCTCCATCCTGTCAGTCCCCAGTGCCTGCTCATGTCAGCTACCTAACAGTTCTCAGGCCCACACCCATCCTTGCCCGTCTTCCGTTTCGGACCTCGTTCAGTGCTGCCTCAGCCCTGCTCAGAGAAAGTGACGTCTCCAGCAGTTCTTTTCCGAGGTTGCCTCTAGACTGGGCTAGAAACCCTTCAGGTCCTTCGAAGCCCAGTGCTTACCTTTATAGTCGTTTTCTTGCTCTAGATAATAGAGCAAGCCGTATACTTTCATTGCTCAAGTCAAGGGCAGGGTTGATGTCTTATCCCTCCTTAAGCCCCTGGATCCAATGCCATGCCTGACACCTTGAAGGAATTTATTAATGTAGAGCACTGCACGAGGTGTTCCCGATGCCTTCAACACTTTCTCCAAATAGCTCTGTGGCTCACTCTCTCACTTCCTCCAAACCTTTGCTCAACTCTTAACTTCTCAGTGAGGCTGACTCCGACTGAGAAGAAGAAAGACACTGGCAAATCCATCTTTAATCTAACCCTAAAACTGACAAGTAGGAGGCAAAAACTGTTATGTAATTTCATTAGGAAAGTAATATAAATATCTTTAAAAGTACTAGTAAGCAAAACTCAACAGCATAAAAAAATAATTTATTCTAAACTACAAAAAATGCAAACATGTCTTGTATACACTAATCTTGTAATATTTAACACCACTTAGTAAAATTTTAAGAGTACAGTCATCACAGTAGATACTAGAAAAGAAATGCTTTGAAATTAACTCCAAGTCCGTATAAAAATAGGTAGTTACAGAATAGCCATGGGGATGTAAAGTACAGTATAGGAAATGGAATAGCCAAAGAACCTACATGTGACCCATGGGCATGATCGATGGTGGGAGGATTGCCTGAGAGAAGGGGGGGTGCTGGCTAGAAGGAAGTAAAGGGGGGAAAATTGGGACAACTGTAATAGTATAATCAATAATACATAATTTAAAAAAGGAAATAAAAATAAACTAGGAAGAGGAGGATGTTTATTAACTTGAACAAATGAATGTGTAATATTATACCTGAAGGTGAAAAACCAGCTATTTTCATTAAAACTGTAATCAAGGTAAAGATCTATAATATTAATAATATTTTAATGTTTTTTGGCAATTGCAATCTAAACAATAAGATGTAATAAAAATAAGAATTAAGAATTAGAAAGAAAAGAAGACAATGTTATTAGTAATTATATTATTTAATGTGGAGAGAATTGATTAAGTCAATTCAGGAGTAAAAATAAAAATGAAGAACATAGGCTTTAAATGTTCTCACAACAAAATCAAATGGTAATGTGTGATGTGCTGAAGGTATTAGCTAATGTATCAAATAAACAGATTAGGTTGTATACCCTAAATTTACATGTTGGGAGTTTATTACTGATTTGATCTCTTTTTTTTGTTGTTGGTCTATTCAAACTCTATTTCTTCTTGATTCAATATTGATAGGTTCATGGTTCTAAAAATTTATACATTTCTTCTAACTTATCCAATTTCTTGGCATATAATTATTAATAATAGTCCCTGATATATATTTTAAAATTTCCATGGCATGTGTTTTATAGACTGCACTTCCATATCTGATTTTATTTATTTCAGTCTTCTCTCTTTTTTCTTAGTCCTTTAAATATATTGTTTAAAACTCAACTCTTTAGTCAATATTTATATATAAATTTAGTCAATATTTTGTGTTGTAATTATAATGATAAATTTATTCTAGAAAAATGAAAACCAAATTAGAATGGCTATGTTTAAAAAGTGATATCATAAGGATTGAGGTCAAGCAGGATTTCATTACTCAATTATACCATAAAGATGATGATGATGATGATTACTAAGACTTTATTTGGAGGTCATTTCAAGTTCACAGCAAAACTGAGGCGAAGGTGCAGAGATTTCCCATCTAGCCCCTGGCCTCACACATGCATTGCCCCCTTCATTATCAGCACCCCCTCAAAGTTGTATTAATACATTTGTTACCATCGATAAACCTATATCGATGCATTTCAATCACACAAAGTTCATGATATTACACATACTATGGGTTGGAACAAGTTTATAATGACATGTAACTGTCATTTTGGTACTATACAGTGTTTCATTCACCCATTAATGTTTCATTTATCCACTTCATAAATATTTATTGAGAGCCCAGTATTTGCTAAGAACAGTTTTAGATAATGGAAACAGAGAAGAAAAAAAACCCTGGTTTATGGAATTTATATTCTAGTTGGGAAAGACTTGTAATAAGCAATATGAATAACTAAACTGGAAAGTGTGTTATATGCTAAGTGATAAGAAATAAGAATTAAATGTCCTAAAATTGGTATTTGCTTTAATCAAGTATGGTAAGACATATATAGACATAGAAATGATTGTCATGAAGAAATAAGTTTATACTCACAGTTCCCTAAAAAAGGGGGAGGAGCCCAGCATGCCCTGCAGGGTGACATGGGGAAGCACCAAGGTCAGCCAGAGATGGAAGGGACAAGACAAGGCACAGGCCATCATAGCCTTCATTGGAATTTCTGTAGGAAAGTCAAGGCAGAGCAGGATGAACCATTTGAGACTGGCTAAGCTGGAATCATTCTGGTGGGCTGTGAGCATAGGGGATTGTCCCTAGTTGCCTGGGAGCTGGCCCTGGGTTGATTTAGAGCAAGGGAAATATTAACTTGATGTGTGAGAGTTTGTCAAAGGGATGGTTGGTGGTGTGGGTCTTGGGTTGGTTAGTTTATACTTGAAAGATTTGCTCTCTGTGAGTGCTGTGTTTTCACTAAGAACTGGCTAGACCCAGGAGGGGCAGTCTGTCCCCAGTCAGGGAAGTCATAAATGTCAGAGCATCAAGGTTACAGAAAATTAGGAAATATAATTCAAACAGTAAAGTGTAGCAATGAGAGGGGGTAAAGAATGTTCGGAGTGGGTGGACTGCAATTTTAAATGGGAATGTTGGGACAAGCCTCACTGAGAAGGAGGGAGTGAGGCAAGTGTGCATCTGAATAAAGCTCTTTCCAGGCAGAAGGAACTGAAAATGCAAAGGCATTGGGGTGGGGAAGTGCCTGGTGGGTTGAGCAATAATGAAGAGGTTGGAATGACTGGAACAATATAAGTGCTTAAGGACAGTAGAAGGAAATAAAATCAAGAGATAGATTGGGGTGAGATGGCTGGGTATGTGATATAGAGCCTTGTTAAGCCATTTGAAGGAACTTGATTTTAACTAATTGGCTCCAACAATGTACTTATACATAATAAATAAATGCCAGGCATGGCTTACCCCAAGAATACAAAATGAGTTAAGATTAGAAAACATATTCCTTCATTTACCACGTAAATGGACCAAGGGGGGAAAAATAAGATTGTGTTATTTGATTCAGAAAAGCTCATGATACATTTTGCTATTTATTTAAGACAAAAAATTTATGGCACAGTTTAAGCTTAGAAGGGAACATCTTTTACTTCACGAAGATCATGTACTAAAAATGTATAACCCATACCACTTTGATGAGACCTTAAATACATTCCCTCTAAGACTGGCAATAAGATCAGTATGGCCACTGTCGTTAATGCTTAGCATGGCACTGGAAGATTGGCCAGCAGTAGAAGCAAGGAAAAAGAGAAAGAGGAGTGGTAAGATTTGACTCAGAAGAAATAAATCTACTATTACTTATAGAAATATTATCTGCCTTAAACAGAAAGGAATTATTCAATTATTAAATCTAATAAGAACGTTCATCAAGTTCCCATGCACGATGCTTTTTTAAAAAACTAGGCAGGTAACACTGATGTGGAGAAAATTTTAAATACTGACTAAAGCACATAAAATACAGCTGGAGTCACTGGGAGGGCCACGCTGTCCTTGGTTAAAACAACTTAATACTATAAGAAGGTCAATTATATTTAACTGCAATATCATTCAAACATTTATTTCTAATTTTTAAGGAACTTAGTAATTTTACATAAAAGAATAAGAATCAATGAATCATTAAATTAATCTTAAATAAAAAAGAGAAAAAGAAGAGTGACTTAAAAATACTGTGATGTCAGTGTAAGAAAATTAACCAATGAAAACAATAGAAAGGCAAGCACATGGAAACATGGAAACTTAATATACTATAATGGTGACACCACCAAATCAGTGAGGGAAGGAATAAATTACTTTGGGGAAATTTTCTCAAAATTAAAATAAAACAAAACTTTGTCTTCCATATACCTTACATTGGGTAGATTAAAGACCTAACTGAAAAATCCACCTATAATCTTCATAAAAGAAAATTTTGGGAAAAAATGGTAAGTTACAAAGAAGTAATTCTTAAACACAACGTCAGGTGTACAACCCATAAACAAAAAGAAAAAAGAAGACAAATGTAAAACATATCAAAATTAAGAATTTCTGTATAAAATTGGCATCATGGGTACAGTTAAAAGATAAGTGACAGAATGGGAAAAATAATTTGCAATTTTTAAAAGCACCAAGATATTAATAGTATTTAGGATATAAAAGGAACGGTACAAATTTGTAAAAAGAGAGAAAAACACAGGTTAAAAAAAAAAAGAGGCAAAGAACAGGTTAGCAAAATGGTCATCCAAGGTTAAGAATACTAAGTCATATTTAAAGTAACTTTTAATCAGGTAAATGAAAATTTTTAAAAAGTAACATATCTTTATACCCAGCAGTCTGGATAATTAGAAAGCTGGTGAAGCCGAGCACTGGGGAGGACATGGAACTCGCCCATGTTTCTGGAGGGATGTAGGCTGGTGTCGTCATTATGGAGGGCAGTAGGGCATCAGATGGCAAATTAAGAAAATGCATATCTATGCTATGTTCTAGAAATTCAATGCCTGGGCACACACTTATGGAAGTCAGTGCTTTTCCGCAAATATTTTTGGCTCTCTGTCACAAGCGTATGCTTCTCAGTATAGTCTTTCTTATAAGTCAGCCAGACAACTGCTCAGCTAGCTGCCTACCAAGCAACACGGCACCAAAGAGTAGACAAGAGTCACACACAGTAACTATGCTATTCACTCAGCTTTCATTGAAGGCAGTTTCACTCAAAGTAGAACATCAACACACGTTGATATCCTACTCATACTCTAACAATCTAAGATAAATATAACACACACACAGAGCGACCGATGGGGAATAATGAACCTGAGTCCCAGAATTTCAGGCTTCAGGTGCAGGAAATAGCATGATGGGCAAGGAAGTTGACAGCGTCTTGCAAGGAAAAGCCAGTCTCACAGGTCAGAGAGGGTATGGTCTGGATCTCGCTGAGCAGGGCAGAGCCTCTGGAGGCCAATGCCAAGGGAGATCAGCATGGTGTGGAGCAGCACTCTGGTGCGCAGAGCTCAGCTGTCTCATCTGTGGGCTGGAGCCTGCCTCAGGTATTCCCTTAAGGGTGGCGTACTCTACCCTTCTGGGTCCTTTGATGGCAAGTGGGGAATTTCCCCAGAAGCCTATATGTGGGTGGTCCCACTCTGCCAACGTGGCTATTCTGGTCACATGGGCAGTTATCTTAGGCATGTCTCCTTGCCAGATGACTTTGGTAGTTTCCTTCTTGAACAAAAGTGTCATGGCTGACTGGTAGCCATCTTGGTTGACCTGAGTGATGCCCTCTTGTTTCATATACTTTATCTTACTTTGACCAGACCAATGTCATTTTGTTGGTCCTGCTTTCCATATTCTCAACCTCTCAGGCACATGGTAAGATTGTACTTCTTTTCTCCTTTGCCCTTAAAGATAAGTGTGGTCATGATGTTTGCTTAGGTTAATATAATATGAGTGGACATGAACTGTTTCGCTTCTGATGAATGCTGTCTTCCTAATGATGCGATGATAATGGAAGCAATATATTAAGGTGGAGTTTTTCTCAGCCTGCATCTTTGAGCACCACTATGAGTATATCCTCTATGCTGAGACCTGGGTTGGATCTCCAGCATGACTCAGAAATCAACTTTTATTGTGTTGAACCACTGAAATTGTAAGATTGCTCATTGCTGCTGCAAAGCTGGCCTATCATAGTGAGTACACTATCCCGTGTAATGTCTCATGTAAATACATAAAGAGCTATGTATAAGGATTTTCTTTTTAGCATTATTGTTGATCATGGAGAACTGGAAGCAATCTGAGCCTCTATGTTTGGGAGAATGAGGAAAGGTGATGGGAACAAACCACCAAGTACTAAATGTCAGTGAGAATCGATGGCTAATAGGTGTAGGTAATAACATGAATGATTATTAGAGAAGTGCTGCATGCAAAAAGAGGAAATAAAATAAAATAAAACCTGTAAGACTAAAATCTATAAATCTCTTTATATAATTTAAAAATATAGTAACACAAAACTATAAATAAACAGTTAGGAAGAACACATACAAACAGAAAGATATACATTTAAAGATTGAGATCATTGTCAAAAGTTGAGAGAAGGAACAAGATGACTCAGGGTTATGAGAATTAAAGAGAAAAAAGTATTAAAAAATACAAAAGAAGAAAAGGGACATGCAAGAACTAATGACAACAGTATGGCCCAAGCTGAGGGTAATAATTAACTACGAACCCAAGATTTGATGAAAAAATGTGCCAAGTCACATTCTTACTGTCTTATCCCCCAAAGTACAATGAAGACAAATCATAAAAGCAGATGGTTACTTAATGTGATGATTAATCTTAGGTGTTCACTTGGCTGGGCTAACGGATACCCATACAGCTGGTAAGATTTATTTCCCTGTGTGTCTGTGAGGATATTTCTGGAGGAGATTAGCATTCGAATTGAGTTGAAGTAAATAAGACCATTCTGATCCATATGGGCAGGTGTTATCCAATTTACTAATTAAAAAGCAGAGGAAGGATGAATTTGCTCCCTGTTAGGGAGCAAAGTCCCTGCTAAGACTTCTATCTTCTCCTGCCCTTCAACATTGGAGCTTCTGGTTCATGGGCCTTAGGAATCTCACCAGGAATTACAGCTATATTCCTACGGTCCTCAGAATTTTCAATTTAGATTGGACTACACTACACCACTGGCTTCTGGGGCCTCCAGCTTGCAGACCACAGATTGTGGAGCTCCTCATTCTCCATACTTTCCTGAAACAATCCCTTAAAATAAATCTCTTTTTATATGCCTGTGTATGTTCTATTGGTTTTGTTTCTTTGGAGATTCTTGAGTCATACACCTGGCCAAGATGATGTTAATGGTAGCAGATGGAGTAGATGTTTAGTCCATAGAAAAATAAATTTTAAAAAAGAAAATCACTGATATCCTCTGATGGCAAAGATATATCTTCACCACTCCTAAAAGTCAATGCCTCCTCACAATATTTTTTTGCTTCTTCTTGAGAATCTCCCAGAAATATACTTGTTCAATACACTTTCTAAAAATGCACTTTTACCTATGGACTTTATGGTAGATGGAACTGTTGCTCAAAACTGCTCACTCTCTCCCACCACCAACAATCTTTATTAGAGGAATGTTCTTCACTCCAACTTTGAACTTGACCATGTAACTTTTTTCAGAAAATGCAATAACAGCAAACATGACACAACCAAAAGCTTCAAACTTGCTTGCCTGATTGGGTTTGTTCTCTCCCACCTCCACCTTTGTCATGAGAGGAGTTTTCCCTGTAAGGCTTGTGCCCCTAGATGGACATGCATGAAGCAGACTGAGCCAGTAGCAGTATGGAACCCAGCCCAGCTGCATCTGTTGCTTGAAATAGACCTCCATAGTGACACTCGGTGTAAATCAGCAAAATCCCCACCAGGCAACAGAGGCATGTGTTGTTTTAGGTCATTGAGTTGATTTGTTACACACAATAGCTAACTGATACAAAAACTAACGTTCATTTACTCTTAATAATAAAAATGTATTTCTTCTGAAATGAATTAAGTTTCTCATTCTCCAGAGGATGAGTTCAAAACTAGATGACTTTTGGAAAGAAGATGAATAGCATTTATACACCTTTAAGAATCAATTCTCAAAATTAGCCAATGACTGACATGGTTAAACAGCCTCAGAGCCACAAGAAAAACTTGCACAACTATACATCCCATCTCATTAATTCAAACACAACCCTACATTATATCACTCTGTATACTTTCAAGGTATCGGATAGTTTCCTTTTTTGCACACTTAATATTTTAAATTACTTAGTTAATTAGCTATAGTAATTCTTTTTGTTTATCCTTTCTGTAATTCAAAAGCTTAACACAGTTCATGCCTTACAGCAGGTGCTCAAAGAATTGACATTTTCTCTATGTTCTCATGAGAAATGACTCGCGAACATTGCTCGTAGGCTCTTTGCAGCCAATCCCAAACCTGAGACAACATAAAACCTCCATGGGTTCTCCGGAGAAACTGTACATACATCACAGCACCGTGCAATATACGCCAAGCTTTATGCTGCCAACCAAAATATTAAATGACAGAGTAAATACGTTAGAGAAAGACTATGTGGTACATAAGCAGTCCAGGCTCAAGTCACAGTTTTCTCGCTTAGGAACTAGCTGCATGATCTCAAATGATCACTGCCTCACTCTAAATCTATTTTCTCATCTACAAATTACAGATGTTCAAGGACACAATGAGATTTTTCCCTGGCTACCTCTTGCTTTGTCTGCCCCCAGCACTGTCTCTTCTGAGATGGCCCGTCTTATTTGGTAAGCTGAACTTCTCTGTGCTACAGCCTCCTTAGTTTCACAGGAGGGGCATGGGTTTTTACTGTTCTCACCCCACTCCTACCCCAGACACAGCAAAGCCTTCTCCTGATTTTTTTTTATTTTTTGAAATTAGAAATGAGAGACAACCTAAGTCAGCACAGATCTAGAAGTGGCCCCAAAGAAGAAAGAATGAAATTAAAGCTCCAAGCAAAGCAAAAATGAGAGGAGGTGGAGAGGGGAGGTGCGGTCCATTGGCATTCAAGTTCCTAGTTCCAGATGTTTCTGAGCTCAGTTACCTCCCTCTGCCTGCAGCTTGATTTTTAAACCAAACACATCTCCCCTTTTGAGCTTCAGCCATAAAGAATTGCCTTTCATCTATTTGGAATCAAAATAATATAGGCCTTAAATAAGACTCCTTCAAGTTTTCTAGATTCTCAACCCCTGAAAGTTTTAAGAAACAAACCTGAGACTGGGAAAGCTCCAGATGGTTCTCATCATACAGAAGACATTTTGAAAGGAACAATTATACCTACATCTGGAAAAACTGCTATAAAAATGGGTCTTAGGTCTCTGACTTCGGTATCAGTAGAGTATGAAAACACCATGCCAAACTCTGAAGCATTTTAAATTTGTAAAGAATAATCACTCTTTGGTTTCACTAGAAGTTACAGTCAATCACTGAAATGCAATTATTTTTTATAATTGGTGAGGTTGGCTGTGGTAAAACCCAGCTGGACAAAAGGAAGAGAAAAGGTTCTCTTCAAAACCAAGTTCCCAGTTTCTGAGAGGAGGCCGGGTGCTGACATGGTCAGGTGGAGAACTGACACATAATGCCACTGAAGTTGCCTGGAGACAAAGCAGCCAGGACCGTTGCTTCAGGGCCGAGGGCTGTCTTCAGACTTTAGGTAATAGTTCTAGACATTTTTGGGTGGGAAGCTTTGTAGTCATGAATGCGGTATTTCATCCTCTTCCAAGTCCTTCACCATTCTTTTTTCTACCAAAAGGCAGATTTTATATGTCTTTCAGAGTCATTGGAATATTCCTAAGGCAGAATGACTATGGTTCTGAAAATTGGCTTTTCTGCATACAAATTAGCTAATAAAAAACATCATTTTTCTTGGTTTCAACTCATGTGATATTCTGAGTAACCAGCCTGAGAATCCATTCTGAAAGTTCAGATATATCAGTGTTTCTTTATGTAGGTTATACCTTTCAGTTTTGACAGTACCTTTTTCCAGTTCTGCCAGTGGAACAGCTAAAATATGCTACAGTAATGACTTGAAATTTTTCATGCTATTCATCATGTATACTATTCACTGCCAACGATAATTATGCCTCACAATTTCTTCCCCAGAATTTCAAAACTCAGTAAAAACATTCATCACCTCGCACTTAATAAGTAGATAGCACCTAATTAGTTTTAGTATCTTAGAATGCTCTGGAAGAAAGACAGCTTATTAGCAGGAATTTCTAAACATTTAGTAAGTCTTACTACACTCTTGTGAGTGCTGTAAACCTTTTAACATTTTAGTACGTGAAGCAGAGAGATTTGGAGTTACTTAACCACACCACTGTATGATAAGTTAGTAAAGCTGGGAATGAATTCAAGTACTCTGTTTTTAAATCCATGGTTTGCACTGCAGAATTCCACAGAATTCCTTTTCATGGGAGACAGAGTAACACAAAACATCCCCTAGAATGGTGATGGAATCTGGAGCTTTATGAAATGTCTTTTACCTTGTACACCTGTCACAGCTCTTTTATCATTATTAACATCGACAGTTCACTGCAGAGATTTGTTCAGTCCAGAAATGGAACATGTGCAGGAGCATCAGGACTGCATCAGAAATTCTGTTCCTAAATATTACTGGCAGAGTACCTTAGCTTAATTAGCAAGTAAAACTCCTACAGTAAGTGGGTGCAAGTCTGGAAAAGCTTTCAATGTTTCCACACGAGTCTGCAAGATTTGGGGTGACAGAGGTTGAAGTTTTCTGAAGGTGCTTCCCAATTATAATGGCAGAGAGACATAGTCAAAACTCATTTATTTTATCAAGTATTTACTTAGTTGTCATCTCATATACTCACAGGTATGAAGTTCCCTTGATTTAAAATGCAGCTCCACAGTACCCACTGACCAAGCCAGGAGACATATTCCCCAAATACCATCCAAACACAGTACCTCTAGTCTCTATGAGAAATTTGGAGGAAAGGAAAAAAATCAGGTATTATAGTTAGCCCTTTCCTTTCTGTTCTGTGAAGCAATATTCTATGATCTTTTATCTGGTTCTAGGGAATCATTCAGTGGGGGCCCTAAGGCCAATGAAAGCATCCAATTTCTAATACTCAAAACCATACCAAATATGCTCTTCTACAATATATTTGGCTCCAGCTTTCCATGCATTATAAGAGACTATATTTTAAAGAGATATAAATAATTTAATGTAGTTAGGATGTTAATTCAAAAGAAAATGCTAATACAGTGAAAGTTCCCTGTGTATTCTTATCTCATCACCTTCCCAACACTTTTCTTCCAGGAATAATTACTATATTGAAATTGGAATTTTGACAGTTTATTATTTCTCTACTTTAGTGATACGATACATACATACGCACGCGCACACACACACACACACACACATACTTGAGGTCTGTCAGGAAAAAGTCCAGCCATTGTTAATATACCAAGAATAGTTTGAATAACATCAATGCAACCTGGAAGCCAAGAAGAGTGGACTGGAATGTGCATGTGTGAACAATGATGACTTCACTGTACTAGTCAGTGGGGGCAGTAGACACCATTGAGTGAGCATGTGTGCTGTGTGGCTGTCACATCCAAAATGACTGGGTGAGGAGAGCAACAAATCTGCATCAGATTTTGCATGAAGCTTGAACATTCCTCTGTGGAAACTATTGGGATTATTCAGAAGGCTACAGATGTGGGCAACTGGTGACTGGAAGCTTTGTCACTGACAAGACTCCTGCTTATGCATCACATTGTGCACAGGATTCTGGCAAAACATCAACTCACCCAGGTAACTCAGTTCCACTATAGCTCAGATTTGGCACCCTGTGACTTCTGGCTGTTCCCAGAACTATAATCACCTTTGAAAGGGAGGAGATTTCAGACCATCAGTGAGATTCAGGAAAATACAATGAGACAGCTGATGGCAATTGGGAGGACAGCATGAGGTCCCAAGGTGCCTACTTAGAAAGGGACTGGGGCATAATTATCCTATGTACAAAGTTGCTTGTCTCTTGTATCTTCTTTGACAATGGTCTTTATTTTTCATGGTACATGGTTGGATTCTTTCTGGACAGACTGGGAGTGCACCCACCCTACTTTGGGGTACATAACTAACTTATAGTGAATTATTGTGTTGCAGGGAATGCATGTCTGCAACTTCATTAGATTATGGTACACTCCCCCCAAAGATTATACCATTTAAATTTTTAAACACATAGAATCATAAAGCTTCTACATTTTGCCAATACCCATAAAATGGACCAGCTTTTCACACGTTTAATGGTCATTGTCTTCCTCTTTTGTTAATAGACTTTATGCTTCTTTTATCTCTTAAAATATGCTCCTGTTATGTCTTATTTCTTGCTTTTTAATTGATTTTAAGTGTTATTATATATTCTAGATGCTGAGAAATATAGTTCAGATTGGAACATGAATATGGAGGGCTTTAATAGGGAAAGTGCCCCCTAAAATGTATTTAATCAAATGCCTAATCTATTTTTAGGTAGTGAAATGAACATTTGGCTCTTTTGAGGATGTAGACATAAATTTGTGACAGATACGTAGAAAATTAAGAAGACAATAAATAGAGGTAATTATTAAACTTCAGGAAAAAGAAAAACTTGAACAAGAAAAAAATATAATCAATGTACCTTATGAAGATCGATTTTGAATAATATTTATACAGTAATACTGATATAAATATCATTAAAGAATAGCATAATTTTTGTCATGCAGAAGGTTTGTGTGAGGGTGTGGAATATAACAGAATTTAATCTTCATTTTCCATAGCACAAAGTCAGTAGATAACATACATAATTAAAGAAAAATCAAGAAATAGCAGTACAAGCGTGTCATTTAGAAATATGGGGAAAAACAATCAAATAAATCACTAAACTACTTAAAAACATTTGCTTCTGAGGAGTGGAATTAGAAATGGGGAAGGATGAGACAGGAAACTGTAGCTTTTACTGTGTAGAGTATGAGCAAAACACTTTTATATTTATATATGTATTACTTTGATAAAAATTAAATTCAATTTAAA
>PVKM010007527.1:0-41259 GCA_004027735.1 Carollia perspicillata | reverse complement strand
AAGTGTATTGTCCAAGTCCATTTTCAAAAGTTCTATTAAATAAATTAGTTCTTGAAATGTATGCCATCTATCAAATATGATATTAACTATAGATAAATATATTACACATTTTTAGAAATGTATTTTCATCTCATATAAGTGTGTAGCTATATTTTAATTCTTTAATTCTAAATCAAAAACTTATTTTATGCTCATAGAAATTAATAGATAACAAAATAATCTTACAAACCAACAATATGGTCATTAAGCTGACCTTCTAACATTGCCCAAGGAAAAGTACCAATTCTGTGCAATGAAGATGGCTATCCATCAAATTAGTCTCCTGTGATATCTCTGAGACCCAAGTAATTGTGCCTTTTGGGAGTTAGGTAGAAGAAAAGAAAATTAGTTTTTATGACTTTTCTTTATCAGAACATTTAAACTTGGAAAAACATCATATCTCAGACTTTATCTCACTTGTAATCACTTCAAATTTAAATGTATGCATGTAAAAATATATAAATATATATAAATATAAAAGGAAGGTGAAATAAACTGCAGTACAAGGAAAAGTTTGCTGCCAGCAAAGCGGTTCCATGGGATCAATCTGCCCGAGGCCCATCTTGACTTCAGCCAGGGCAGAGGTGTCTAAATCAATGCTTATTTTAATGGTTTATATGGCCCATATCTAAAACCATGATGTTCTTATTTAATAGGGAATTATGAATCCTTTTTGTAATTATAAAACAATAAATTGTCTTTTATCTATTTAGTCTGGGTAGTTATATCACTATGTTATATCAGTATTTCTTGATTTGGGGGGGAACCATTCTGAAAGCTTAGTAAAAGCTATGGACTCTTCCCCCCACCACTGAAAAAAATACATGTAGATAAATAAACACAAATTTTATGTAGAGCTTTGTTTACTGATGCTCCAATGCACTTCCAGAGGGGTTTGTATGGTTCAATTCAGGACTTATTTAAAATCCTACTGCTACATTTTCATGTAATGGAATCTATAAGAGTGTGGCAAGACCATTTTTCTACAAGTCACATCTATAACACGTAATTTGTTCATTATAATCATCTTCTTGCTAGCAAAATGATCTTGGCAATATTTTCTTATGCATTCTCAATGATTCTATATTAATCCTTTCTAAAATATAAAGTTGATTAAGAAAAGGACTGTATTTTCACACCTCACTTTAGTGCCCAGCTCAATGACTGGCTCATGAAGAAGTACTTAATGAATTTTGGGTAAATAAACTAATGATATATATTGGGGGTGGAGATCTTCAATGTTCTCTTGAAATTGAAGAGTGTTGAAGAGGTTCACATGGTCCTAAAGAAACACAAGTGCTACATTAGCTAAGAAAGGAAAGGATCAATTCTGGTTATATGATCATAGAAGATTTATCAAATAAAGGCAAAGATAGAATGAGAGTTCAAAGGAATGTAGATTTCAATAACCAAATTGGATTATGGATAAATTAATTTAGGAAAGCAAAACAGATTGTGTGGAAAAATAATAAAAGATATACCTATAATTGTGAGGAGCTTGTCATTTTCACCCACTTTACTATAATGCTCATTATTTGGAGACTTTCCTATAAAGAGTGGTTAGGTATTGACATTTTAAAGCAGAGAATGACCTGAGATGTACATCATACAAGGTTTAGTACAGAAAACTAAAACTACTTTAGGTATTCTGAGCAGAAAACGACTTACAGAGGATTAGGTGACTTAAAATATGAGGGTAACAGTTGGAGAAGTGAGTTCCAGAATGAGCCTTGAGAGCTGGCTGCACAGTATTTCTCAACAACACAAGTGGACACTAAAACTGCAGAAGAGTTTTGAAACCAGTGCAGAAATTCTTCATTTCAATATGAGTTTCCTTATTAACAGAAACATATAAAATGTCTCCATGTTACTCCTGCCTTTCACATATCACAACACTGCATACAGTCGTCAAAACCTAATTTGTGTCCAGAAAGCCCACAGTGGAGCTTCCAGGTTGGCAGACACAGTGATGTGCTAGGAGGTGGTGCACCCAGGGAGGGCATACTCTATGCGTCTCTTCCATTGGGCTTTTCCTGAATTGTGTCCTTCATAATAAGTTAGTAATAGAAGCTGAATTTTGAACTTTCTGAGGATAGCATCTTGGTTTCAGAATTCCCACTAGGTCTCCTTGACATAAAAAATACCAGTCGTTACAATCAGCTGCAAATTTCCTTACACCTTTGTGATGTTTCTCTCACCCAGAAAATGCACTAAGTAGTCTCAAGAATTTATGCATGCAGCAAATTTTGGCAAGACAGAGCCATGCAAAATACTCACTGGGTTTTGATATGATGAATATGGCAATGTCATGCTATCCAGCAGAACCACTTTCTGTGTTGTATGAATACTTTTAATCGCAGATTGAAATAGAATGTCACACGTCCTGTGTTGGTAGCATCGCTCCAAAGGAATGAAAAGATCAGTCACTATTACAGTTGCTATTATGCAGAATTGCTTCGAAACCAACCTGCCATCTAAGCACTCTGCTGCTCTTTATAGTGTAATTACAGGAACAAAACACATTTGAAACCTTAAAAGATAAATAAACCCAGCTGCAAAGAAACCTAATAAATGTATTCTCATTATCTATCTCTTTAATCTCAATCTCTCTCTCTGTCTTGCTCTCCACACTAAACTCTCTCTCACCATGCTCTCAGTTAGGACAGCATGTTCCTCACAAGGACTTTTTACAATTAATTCAGTACCAAAGTACTAGTTGCTTTGAAATTAAGTGACTGACTGAGTGAAGTTAATGAGGGAAAAAGTCACCAATTACTCGCCTGCTGGTTCATGTGTCTACCTGAATGTGGTGCTTTCAAACAATACAGAAAATTCCATCAATCTAACAGGTGACTGTTATTTTTCAGGGCTGGTATATAGTCATTTATTCATTTAAAGGATATAATTAATATATTTTAAATCATTATATATATATTTTATTGAATTTAGTGGGGTTACATTAGTTAAAATTCTATAAGTTTCAAATGTACAATTCTATAATATATCACCATTATAGATGTATATTGTATTGTGTGTTTACCACCCAAAGTCTAGTCTCCTTCTGTTACCATTTACCCATTCTTTACACTCTGGTAATCACCATACAGATGTCTATGTCTATGAGGTTTTATTTATTTGTTTGTTTGTTTATTTTTGCTTAATACCTTCAACTATTTCACCCAACCCCCCAACACCTACCCTGGTGAGAGCTGTCCATCTGTTCCTATTTAGTTTGTTTCTTTCCTTTGCTCATTAGATTTCCACATATATTAAGTGAAATCCTATGGCATTTTTCTTTGTCTGGCTTATTTTACTTAGCATAACAATCTCCAGGGTTATCCATACTGTCACAAAAGGTAAGATTTTCTTCTCTTTATAACAGCTGAGTAGTGTTCCATTGTGTAAATATACCACAGCTTTTTTATCCACTCATCTGCTGATGGGCACTTGGGCTGCTTCCAAATATTGGCTCTTGTAAGTAATGCTGCAATTGATATAGGGGTGTGTATACTCCTTCAAATAAGTGTTTCAGGTTCCTGTGGATATATTCTCAGAAATGGAATTGCTGGGTCATAAGGCAGATCCACTTTTAATTTTTTGAGGTAACTCTATACTGCTTTCCACAGTGGCTGCACCAATCTGCGTTCCCAAAAAGAGTACACGAGGGTGCCCTTTTCTCCATGTCCTCATCAACACTTTCGTTTGTTGATTTATTGATGATAGCCATTCTGACAGGTGTGAGGTTTTAATTTGCATTTCTCTGACGATTAATGACACTGAGAATCTTTTTGTATGTGGGCCATCTGTATGTCTCTTTAGAGAATTATCCGTTCAGGTCCTTTGCCTATTTTTTAACTGGATTGTTTGGGTTTTTTTTGGTGTTGACTTTTTATAAGTATTTTATAAATTTTGGATATTAACCTCTTACCAGATGTATCAGCAAATATGTTCTCCCATTCAGTGGGTTGTGTTTTCATTTTGTTGATGGTTTCCTTTGCTGTGCAAAACATTTTAGTTTGATATAATCCTCGTTTGCTTATTTTTTTGTTTGTTTCCCTTTCCTGAGGAGATATATCAGAAAAAAATAGTGTTGTGGAAAATGTTCAAGATTTGCCCTGGCTGGTGTAGCTCAGTGGATTGAGCTCAGGGCTGTGAATCAAAGGATCACGGTTCAATTCCCAGTCAGGACACATGCCTGGGTTGCAGGCCAGTTCCCAGCAGGGGACACATGAGAGGCAACTATACATTGATGTTTCTCTCCCTCTCTCCTTCCCTTCCCCTCTAAAGATAAATAAATAAAATCTTTAAAAAAATGTTCAAGATTTTACTGCCTATGTTTTCTTCTAGAAATTTTATGACTTTGAGTCTTACATTTAGTCTTTGATCCCTTTGGAATTTATTCTTGTGTGTGGTGTAAGGAGGTGATCAAGTTTCATTTTTTGCACTTATTTGTCCAGTTTTCCTAACACCATTTATTGAACAGAATGTCTTTACCCCATGGTATATTCTTGCCTTTTTTTCAAATCCTAACTGACTGTAAATGGATAGATGTATATCTGAGCTCTCCATTCTGTTCCATTGATCTATATGCCTGTTTTCATATTTGTATCATGCTGTAGTATAGTCTGCTATCAGGTAGTATGAAACCTCCAACTTTGTTCTTTCTCAATATTGCTGAGGTTTTTGGGTTTCATATGAATTTCTGGAATATTTGTTCTAGTTCCATGAAATATGCCTTTGGTATTTTGATAGGAATTACATTAATTGCTCTGGATATTATGGACATTTTAATGAGGTTAATTCTTCCTATCCATAATATGGCGTATGCTTCCACTTATTTGTCCCTTCCTCAGGGTTTTTTTCTTTGGTATCATTATTTTCCAAGTTTTATTCCTCTTTGGTTAAATTTATTCCTAAGTACATTTTCTTTTTTGTTGCAACTGTAAATGAAATTATTTTCTTAGTTTCTCTTTCTGATAGTTCATTTATGTATAAAAATGTCACCAACTTCTGGATTTAATTTTGTATCCTGTTACACTACTGAATCCATTTGTTAGATCTAGTAGATTTTTGGTGGAGTCTTTATGGTTTTCTGTATACAATATCACATTGTCTGCAAATAATGACAGTTTTACTTATTCTTTTTTAAGTTGACTGCCTTTTATTTCTCCTTGTCTGATTGCTGAAGCTAGGACTTCCAGTTCTACGTTGAATAGGAATAGTGAGAGCAGACGTCTCATTCCTGATATTAAGGGGAATTTTTTAGTTTTTGCACACTGAGTATGATGTTGGCTGTGGTGTGTCATATGTGGCCTTTATTATGTTGAGACATATGTCTTTTCTTCTCACTTTGCCAAGAGTTTTTATCATAAATCAGTGCTGGATTTTATCAAATGCTTTTTCTGAGTCTATTGGTAAGATCACACTGTTTTTATCCTTTATTTTTTTATGTGGCATATCATGTTTATATATTTGCAGATATGGTACCAACTTGGTATTCACAGAATAAATCTCACTTGATCAAGGCATGTGGTCTTTCTAATGTATTGCTGGATATTGTTTGTTGTGGTTGTTACCATCTATGCTTATTAGGGAGACTGGCCTGGAATTTTCTTTCTTTGTAGTGTCTTTATCTGCTTTTGGAATTAATTTAATACTGGCCTTGTACAACAAGTTTGGGAGACTTCCCTCTTGCGTTTTTTGGAATAGTTTGAGAAAGACAGATGATAGTTCTTTGAATGTTTGGTAAAATTCATCCATGAAGCTACCCAGTCCAGCACTTTTATTTTCTGGGAACTTTTTTGATTACTGCTTTGATTTCATTAATTGGAACCTGTCTATTGCAATTTTCTTATTCTTCCTGATTCAGTTTTGAAAGATTGTATATTTCTAGGAATTTATTAATTTTATCCAGGTTGTCTAGTTTTTTGGCATACAGTTGTTCATAATATTTTCTTACAATCCTTTGTGTTTCTATGGCATCAGTTGCTACTTCTCCTCCTTCATTTCTGATTTCTTTAAAAATTATTTAGAAGTTAAATTTGTCCTTTAGCAACATTTCAAATCTTGTTTAGAAGAGAGAACAAAAGTTTAGTATACCTTTTGAATTGTTTTCCACTGAAAGAAATGAGAGGAAGAGAAAAGTGGGCAAAAGCATAACCTTTTTTAGAGTATATTTTAATGATTATGTTATTACAGTTGTCCAAAATTTTTCCCCTTCACACCCCTCTGCCTGGTACTCCCCTTTACTCCAGCAATCCCCTCCCTCTTAGTTCATGTCCATAGGTCGTGCATATAAGCTCTTTGGCTTCTCCATTTCCTATCGTATTAACCCCCCCCTATCTATTTTGTACCTACCAATTATGCTTTTTAATCTTGGCACCTTTCTTCCAATTCTCCCCCTCTCCTCCCCAGCTGACAACCCTCCAAATGATCTCCATACATACGAACTGTTCCAGTTCTGGTTATTTGCTTGGTTTGTTTTTTTTTTAGTTCAGTTATTGATAGTTGTGAATTTGTTGCCATTTTAACATTCATAGTTTTGATCTTCTTTTCTTAAATAAGCCCCTTTAACATTTCAAATAAAACGGCTTGGTGATGAAGAACTCTTTTAGCTTTACTTTGTCTTGCAAGTACTAACTGTCCTTCCATTCTAAATGATAGTTTTGCTGGATAGAGTAAAATAGGTGGTAGGTCCTTGCTCTTCATCATTTTGAATACTTCTCTCCAGTTCCTTGCAGCCCACAAGGTTTCTTTTGAGAAATCAGCTAACAGTCCTATGAGAACTCCTTTGTTGGTAACTATTTGCTTTTCTCTTTCTGCTTTTAAGATTCCTTCTTTATCGCTATCCTTTGGCATTTTTAATATGATGTGTCTTGGTGTGGTCCTCTTTGGTCCAACTTATTGGTACTCTCTGTACTTCCTGGACTTGTATGTCTATAACCTTCACCAAATTAGGGAAGTTTTCTTTCATTATTTTTTCAAATAAGCTTTCAATTTCTTTTTTTTAAATATTTTATTTATTTATTTTTAGAGAGAGGAGAAGGGAAGGAGAAGAGAAGAGAAACATCAATGTATGGTTGCCTCTTGTGTGCCCCATGCTGAGGACCTGGCCCACAACCCAGGCATGTGCCCTAACTGGGAATCGAACCAGCAACCCTTTGGTTCACAGGCCTGTGCTCAGTCCACTGAGCTACACCAGCCAGGGCTAAGCTTTCAATTTCTTGATCCTTCTCTTCTCCTTCTGGCATCCCTATGATCCAAATGTTGGCACACTGTAAGTTATCCCAGAGTATCCTTATGCTGTCCACATTTTTTTGAATTCTCGTGTTTTCTTTCTATTCTGGTTCAATGTCTATTTCTTCCTTATGCTCCAAATTGTTGATCTGAATCCCAGCTTCCTTCCCTTCACTGTTGCTCCCTGTAGATTTTTCTTTATTTTACTTATTGTAACTTTCATTTCTTCTTTTATGTTGTTGCCATACTCAGTGAATTCTTTGAGTGTCCTGATCACCTGATCTACATCTGATAATTTAGCTGTCTCCATTTTCTTTACTCCTTTTTGGGGTTTTGCGCTATTCTTTCATTTGGGCCAAATATCTTTGTCTCCTTAGTGTGGAAGCCTCCTTGTGTTTGTTTCTGTGTATTAGGTGGAGCTGTTTTTACTCCCTGTATTAGTAGTGTGGACTGTTGTTGAAAAGGCATGTGTAAATTGTGTGGGGTGGAGCCTTACATAATTGCCAGGGTGGGGCAAGCCTCTTCACTGCTCTGTGGTTCTGTGAGGGGAGGGCTTACGAAGGGGACTGTGCTGCTGCCTGAGTTCTAGAGTTTTGCCTGGTATTCACCCCATTTCCAGACACTTAACCCACTTCTTGTATGCAACAGGTGCCTGTCAAGCTGTTGCCCTGGTATTGAATCCAGGAGTGGGGGGTTTTCCATATGCTTTAAGACCATGTGGGCCCTGTAAGTGGAATTTCCTGAAAATCCAGTAGTTTACTCTGCTGCCCCAATCCCCACTTGTTTTTACAGCCAGAAGTTATGGGGATTTATCTTCCTCATGTAGGAACCCTGGGCTGTGCAGGCTGTCCTGGGGCTGGGACTGCTCACTCCCGGGTATTCCTCCTGATTTTTATCCACCACATTGTGAAACCACCTGTGCCCGTTCTGCCTCTGCCACCTCTCCACACCACACTGTGCCACTCTGCCTGCTTCCTCCTCTCTGCCCCTCCTACCTGCCTGGAGCGATGTGGCTTCTTTAAATCCTTGGTTGTCAGACTTCTATACAGATCAATTTTCTGACAGTTCTAGGTGTTACTTGTTTGAGATTTAGTTGTTTTTCTTTTTGTAGTTGCATGAGAGATAAAGCGTGTCTACCTATGCCTCTGTCTTGACCGGAATTCTCCAAGTACATAACTTCTGAAAGCATGGAGTGACATGGTTTTAGCTTTTCAAAGAGAAACCCAGATATTTTATGTAATCACTAACATTTCATACATTTTAAGTATTAAGTTAATATTTTCTATGATTATGACATTTCTGAGAATAACCATATTGGGTTAATCATCAATAATCCATTCATCTAGTTTATGTATAGCCATGGCCAGCCACTGCCCACGACCCTGCCTACATTTTGCTTTTTTACAGTTCCATTTGGAAACGAAAGTCAGGATCCTTTCCAATAACAACCACCTCCAATGTTTTCAATATTGCTGCCATCACCCTGGCAACACAGAAGACAGGACATAAATAGTTGCTCTGCCAAGCATGTCTACTGCCTTGTTATATTTGTGGGAGTTAGAGTTGTCAAGGGAAGTTTATACCAAAGTTTAAAGTAAATTTTGACTTATCAATGGCAAGATTTTCCAAAAAAGTGCATTCACGTTTTATGTAAACAATTGAGTGGTGATGTAAATAAAATGCAAACCCCACAGGGACCACGAGACTATTTATCTTGTTCTCCAGCACTGAGCACTGGTAGATGCTCTATAATTATTTGCCGAATAGGTGGAATTTTTTAATGCAAGTATGGGTTTCTCAAGTCAAAGTGTACAGTTTGATATTATGTATGATACTGTGTTTATAGCACTAAAACATTAAAAAAAATCATAGTCCAGCCTTGGCCAGTGATCTAGGTTACAGGTTTGATCCCTGGTTGGGGAGCATACGGGAGGCAAACAATTGATGTTTCTCTTTCACATTGATGTTCCCCTCTCTCTCTCTCTGTCCCCCTTTCTCCCTCTCTCTGTCTCTAAAATTAATAAACATATCCTTGGGTGAGGATTACAAGAAATCATAGTCCAGAATATTTTAAAATAACAATTATAAATGAGTGCAGAGGTTTAATTAACTAATTTCAGTTGAACTATCTGGTATGTAAAGTCAGACAATGTTATCAGGTGTCATTAAGGCTGTTGACACTGAATGAGGTTTTTCTTATATATTTGGGGCACTTCAACTTCCCCAGTGCAACATGTTGTACGTATTTATAGATAAAGCCTAGACTCCAATCAGCCAGCAAAGTCGAGCAAAGCTCTTCAGCTGGTCGGAGAGGGGCACAACATGAATCTAGTTGCATCTGGCCTCAAAGCTTGCTCTCCTTCCAGTCCCCCAGCTGCATTTTCTGGTTTCTCTCCTCAACCTCTAGAGTTGTCTGGGCCTTTCTGGAGTTAGAATGCTAATCTAGAAATCATACCATTGCACTAACCTGGTTTCCCTTTCTTAGAATGCTTGTGTTCATCTCTCATCTCCCCTTAGAAGTGATTTGGCATCTTTTCCATAATTCGGAAATTTCCCCCCCTGAAAGGGAGAGGGACTGCGGGAAGCACAGGAGTATGGGATTCCCCTTGTGATCACTGAGGGTCTTTATCAAAGTAGCACCGGCTTTGGGGGATGGCTTAACAGAAGCAATGCGTACCACACGTTTTGTGTCACTTTAGAATGAGGATAATTGGACATAAAAGAAGCTTTTAAGTGAGAGACTAAGTGGGGGAAATAGTTAGATGTATCACTGGTCTCTCACATGAGAAAATACTGTGGCACAATAGCGAGACTACATGAAATGAGAAATTCCAGATTTGATTCTTATCTCCACTACCTACCAATTGTTTTTGAACAAATAACTTAAAGCGTGATTTCTCATATTTGTGAAATAGCTAATCACAATCTTTGGCTTTCAAGGCTATTGGGAGTTTAATTAATAACATATAAAAGTGTTTTGTAAATAGTGAAGTGTCAGAGAAATGAAGTATCGGTTATAACAATATTGTTATTATGGTGTTGGCCCTAGCACAGAACTTAGAATATTTAATCCAGTAGTCTAATATATATTTTAAAAACTGGGGCAGAGAGGAGTCAAGTGAGGCAAAGGTTCCCAATAAAGGTAGAATAAGAAGAATTTGAAAATAGATACAAACCACTATATCCTGGAGTCTGTGCATGCCAATACAATCTCTTACTCTATAATACAAATTTTAAAATGGCAAACTTTGCCCTGGCTGGTATGGCTCAGTGGATTGAGTGCTAGCATGCAAACCAAAAGGTCACAGGTTTGATTCCTAGTCAGAACACATGCCTGGGTTGCCAGCCAGATCCCTAGTAGCAGGTGCACAAGAGGTAACCACACATTGATGTTTCTCTCCCTCTCTTTCTCCCTCCTTTCCCTCTCTGTAAAAATAAATAAATAAAACCTTAAAAATATATAAATGGAAAGGCTTTGCTTTTCATATTTCTAATTAATCCAAAGTTTCCTTAGAAACTGAAAAAAGAAAAACAATGTTTATAAGTGGTATTGTTCTGTTCAGGCAGAAAAGATCAATTTGTAAAGTAAAATCTGCATAAGTGTTTTGATAGAGTAGGGTGGCAAGGATGAACACAAGCACCATTCATTTTTCTTCAGAGGACTGGTGGGGTTCACCAAATACTTCAAAAATTTATTTGACGAAAAAAGGAACACATGAGGCATAGCAACATATGAAATAGGCCAGCACTTCAGAAGTCTGAGAGAGCATAGCGTGTGTGTTAGGTTGGAATACTATAACAAAATACCGTGGAGTGGAGGCTTAAACAATACACATTTTTTCTCACAGTTCTGGAGGGTGGGAGGTTCCAGGTCAGGGTGCCAGCATGGCTGAGGAGGTCTGGTAAGAGCTCTCTTCCCGGTTTGCAGACAGTTGTCTTCATTCTGTGTCCTCTGTACCAATAAGAGAGGGACAGCAAGCTCTCTGAATCTCTTCTTAGAAGGACGCTAATCACATCGTGAGAACCCCATCCTCCTCACCTCATCTAAACCTAATTACTTCCCAAAGGCCCCATTTTTAAATATCATCACACTGAAGGTTAGAGGTGCAATGTGTTAATTTGGGGTGGTAGAGGCACAATCATTCATTCCACAACAGCATGGGAAATGGAGCAGCTGGAAGTTTCAATGGAATGAAGATGAATAAATTTACTTTTTTACGAAGTAAACAGAAGCATTCTGTCAAGGTGACTACCTAAGCAAATGTGTTTACTCGTTCTTATACAAATATCTTTGAAAAGGCCAGAGAAATGTAAATATAAAAATAAATTCAATTTACCCCTAAAACATTGTAAGAATAAAAATTAAAAATAAAATGAAATCCAAACCACGACTCCCGGGAACAGCCAAGACTGTTGGAAAGATTCTGGAAGTTATAAAGCAAACAGGGCAGCAGACAATAAGAGAAAACGAAGATGAGGAACTTGCAACCTTTATAGGCAAAATAAAATGAACTCCAAGAGGGGTGGAGTACCCAGTAGACCTTAGAATAACAACAAATTTGAGAAGGTGAAAGAAAACTGGAAGCTTCAGCTAGAAAATTAACTGGAGGAAAAAAGAATATATCTGCTTCTGCAAGAAGTTACTCCAGCATTTGTCTCCAGCATGAAGATTTAATCAGAATTTTATGGATGGGCATCAGTTCAGTAAAGACCTATGATAACACCAACTTTGATATAAATGATTATACCCACCCCTTGCTTTTTAAGCCAGAGCCAAACTTCCACCAGATGGCGCCAAACCATAGCAGAGACGGGAAGGCAGGGCTTTCGCTCAGGCAGCCAAACCATTGAAGCAGGTCAGGACTGGGCACTTAACTAACCTTGAAATAAAGCAACCCTACATTTTATTCGATTGTATTTTTAAGGCAAACTTCTCGAGTTCTGGAAGGGATTTTACTGTAGTTAAGATGAATGCTACTTTGTCACTGCTTCTAAACAGATATTCATTCCTTGTTAGAAAATAGGCACCTTGAAATTAAAAGGTCCAGTGAAAATTCTTGATTTTCAACTGAAGCTTCCAAATTCCAAGTTCTTCTTCAGCCTATGTGATTAAGTCACCTTTATTGACCATAAGATGGAATAATTTGCTTTCCATACTACTTATTTTTCTAATTTTTAAATAAACAAAAACCATTAAGGATAATTTTGTTCATTCCCAGAGTTGAACCTGTGTCAGCTCAGACTGAATTAATTTAACAGTCCCAATCTCCATCTGCATTCAAGTTAATACTGATTAGCCAAGCCGGACCCACATTCCCAATGTTCATTAGGCTCCAAGTTCTCCGAAGGATGCGAGACTTCAATTAACATCGCAAAAAGCTCTGAACATTCAACTTTCCCTTTATAGCTATTAGAAACCTGCTTCTTGAGACTTGATCTGCATAAGACAAACATTTCCAAAGGCAAACCACCATTCTCTGCTAACCTCATTTCAATTGAATCATCAGTGTCCTGGTAGCCTGCCATTGTGTTTGAGCAATATCTGTTGACAAAACGTAAGTCATACTTCAGGACCACAACAATCTCTGTGATATTCTTTACCACTACCACCCTACTGACATAACAGGACTCCAAACTTGAATCATCAGACATCATTATATTTTTAATATTTTACTGTAAAATTGGTTCTTGGAACATCAACTGAAATACAAAATTGTCATACATATAATTTACACATTTGAGACCAAACACCTAATAACTTTTTAATGTTGAATTGAAAGTGTTCTTAGAGAAATAGGAATCAAAACCACTAATTTTACAAATGCGAAGTCTGTGATATAGAAAGAACTTATTGAAAATTATACCCAATAAGTAAAAGAGAAAGGACGACAAATTGATCTTTTTTCGTATTTTCTTACTTCCTCTGTCTTAGACCAACAATTTTACAGATCATTTTAACAGGAGACCTTAGGGAGATTCAACAGTTACCCTGTGTCAGCTGAAAATAATCTCTCTGATGGGCTTCCCCATTGCCTGATTCTGGGTTTGGATTCATCTAATTCCTGTCTTTGCAGGCTACTTCAATGAAATAACCCTTTTTGTTGTAGAAAAGTGTGGTGGTCAACACCAAAGCCACTGAAGTCAGATGGTTCTCACTTTGAATTCCTGTTCCCTGATTTATTTGTTAGGCATTTATGATCAAATTAATTAATCTCTTAATCTCTTTCCATCTCAGTTTTCTTATCTTTATAAGGGGACAGCAATAGTATCTCTTTTGTGGAGGTTGAATAAGATACCGTGCTGATGATACAGTCTGATGTACAGGAAATCTTCAATTGTGTTAGTTATTGCTACTGTCATAACCTCTGTCCCAATTATTCTTGCAATGCTCATTTTAGTGTAAGTAATCCCAGATTGGTTGATAACAATTTATCAAATCAGTAGAAAGTGAACACAGTATCTTAAATGCAAATCTAGACCTCAAGGGTTTGATCTTTAACTTCTCACACTCTATAGGAGATGAAACTGAGTAATGGATGAGAAAAGATTGAAGTGATAGAGATATTTCAAATAACATTTACTTCCCTATATCAATAGGGAAGAGGGAATTAACATATGTATAATTCCTGAGACTGTTTAGATAATTTTTTGGGTATGTCAGGTATTTATCGCTGTATAACAAACTACCCTAAAGTGCCACAGCCCGCTGCGGCAGGGGGTCGTGAGTCAGGGTGAGGGATTGATATTATTATTGATTAATAATAATAATGGAGAGGGCCAAGACTCTGCTGGTAATGGCGAGTTTATTGCAATGGCTGGAGCCTTTTTATGCAAGCCACAAACAAAGAACAATGAGTGACCTTAAGAGTTACATCTTTGGTACATGATGCATATGCCCAGACTATGTTCCTTCTTGCGCACGGGAACAATCAGATAGCTAGCAGTAGGGAGGCAGTCAGGACTCAGAACGGCCTTGAGGCCAGAAACCAGGTTTCTATCACCACTCCTGCGGTGAGAAACCCTCTCCTTAACCCCTTATTTAGTGTAGGGGCTGGGCCCCTACACTAAAGTGTCTTCAGGTTGACAGTGGTTATTTCCTTCCTGTGATATTCTCGGCCGATGTGGTGGTTGCTTTGCTGGTTTTGCCTGGGTTGCTCAGATAGCGACACTTACATGGCTGGAAGGTCCAAGCTGATCTCAGTCCCACGTCTGGCTGCTGGTGATGGCAGTCAGCTGGGGTGCCTCAGTTCCTTCTACACGAGTCCCTTATTCTTCAGTAAACTGAACTAAATTTCTTGTGCGGCAGCTCCAAGTCAGTGTTCCAAGAAGGAGAGACACAGTGTGGACATAGCTTTTAACCCTCCACTTGCAATATGTTTGCTGATGTCCCATTAGTCAAAGAGTGAATGTGAGGGCAAATATACAAGCTATTGCTAAGTGTAGTCGTGACTTAATAAAAGCCATTCCTGGACAAATCCTAAATGCCATGTTCTCCTTGAAGTTTTTCTTGAACTGTGTATTCATTTCTCCTTGCTGTGGACAGAAATTCCTCCAGGATTTCTTGTGGAAGTTTTAAGTCAAAGTTTGTTTCCTTGACTTTTACATATTCTAGAGTTGGCCTGCATCCCTTGGCTTGTGTCTGTCTCCCTCAGTCTGTTTAACTCCATGTGAGGGAAAAAAATTCCTGTAGTGTGTTAGTTTCATTATTATATGTTCATGGAAAAAATTAAGAGTATACATCTTAAATTCCACCCTCTAGAGAGTACTTTGTGTATGTGTGCATTCTATAAACTTTAAAGATTACATTTTGGTATTCAGTCTCTTATTCTTCTTTCCATACATCTACAGAGACTTGAGGAGAGTCAGGGAGTAGGCCGTCAGGCTAACAAAGGGAAGAGTGTTCAAGGCAGAGAAAACAATTAGCACAAAAGTCTTAAATTGGGAACATACTTGGTGTGTTCTAGCAACATGGAGGTGGATGATACAGACAGAGCAGATAGATGAAAAGAAAGAGTAAATTTAAAATGGCAGCTAGATAGAAGGCTAGCTATGATGGTAGCTTAGATCAGACTGGTGGTAGTGGAATTATGAATAATGTAATATATTTTGTGGTAGATAGATAGATAGATGTTGAAATTGTAGACAAAAATATTTATTGGTGAATTAGAAATGAGGTGTGCTGGAAGAGAGCAGTCAGGTGTGACTCCAAGTTTTGTGCATGGATAATCAGAAGATAGAACTTCCCTCGACTTTGTTTGCAAGGAATGTGGAAGAAGGTTTGGTGGGAGGTGAAGAGGTGTCAGGGGTTCCATTCTGAACATATTAAGCTTAAGAAGTATAGAACAATTTCAGGAGGAGGCATGCAGTAGGCAGTTGCAGATAGTAATCTGGAATTCAGTGGCGAAATCTGGGCTGGGATGTATATTTGGGAGCCAACAGCACATAGATGGCTTTTAAGTAATAGGAATGGATTCAGTCATCAAAGAAGTGTGGGCAGAAAAAGAGTATGCGTGTCTGAGCAGTGGGCACTTTGCCTTCCAGAGTTCAGACAGGAGCTGCAGAGCCAGCAGGGAGGCTGACACGGAGTGGTCGGGAAGTGGGGAGCAAGTGTGTAAAGAAACATTTTAAAGAGGAGGGAGTGACAAACTGTCAACTGCACAACTGAGAAGTGACTAGCGGATTTAGCATTGTGGAAGTCATTCACTGCTTTTTCACTGTGAGAAAATTCATTTTCCTATTTTTACAATTCTCTTCAAATGTCAAGTGCCTCCTCACTCTCAGCTAATGAGCTGTACTTACTTCAGTGTGGGAACAGGAACAGACAGAAGAGGGTATGGCCACTCCCACCTGTGTCTGAGCCCAGAGTGTGCCCTTTTACCTACTACGGGGTGAGACTCTCTGTGCCCTTTACCATGGCCAGCCGTCTTCTGTACAGGATCCCATCTGCTCCTGACCGCCCGTGAGCATTGCTTCAGCAATACCCCCTTGCTTCTCCATACTGGATTGCTATCGTTAGCATACAAATTTCTAGAAGTAAGTTTATAGGTCAGGCGAAGATGTACTTTTTACAGGGTGCACAGAATCAATTTTACTGAAATGATTCAACAGTAATTACCACTGTTTATGTATTTTCATAAAATCTTTGATCTCCACTTATTCTTTTGGCCATTATTAGAATCCATGTGTATTGAGATTCAACATTCTTTTGAATTAGGTGGCAAAAGGTACTATCCCAACTCTGAGTTGAAATATAAGTATATAACTAACCACAAGTATAGGGCATTGGCAAGTGGTCACAACTCTCAGGTGATTGACAAAGTGGCTGATTCCATAGAGCTGGAGCAGAAGATCATCTTAATTTTCTAGTTTTGGATATAGCCGCCGCAAAGCATCAGGTTTTCTTCTGGGGCGTCCAACCTTTTGGCATCTCTGGGCCACACCAGAAGAAGAGTTTTCTTGGGCCACACATTAAATACATTACAACATGTAATCACAAAAATATCTCATAATGCTTTAATTAAATTTATGGTTTTGTGTTGGGCTGCATTCATAGCCATCCTGGGCTGCATGCAGCCTGCAGGCTGCAGATTGGACACTCTTGTATCTAATCCCACTGTAATGTATGCCTGGAGTGGCCCGATGTTCTTAGAACTTAGAAATGGCTAGAGCTCTGGCCATTGTGGCTCAGATGGTTGGGCATCATCCTGTAAACTAAAGGTTGCCGGTTCAAGTCCTGGTCAGGATGGGTTGCAGGTTCAGTCCCTAGCTGGAGCACCTAGAGAAGGCAGCCGATCAATATTTCTCTTTCATATTGATATTTCTCTCCCTCTCTTTCATCCTCCCTTCCCCTGTGTCAGAAAGAGAGAGAAAGAGAGAGAGAGAGAGAAGGAATGGAGGGAGGGAAGGAAGGGAAGGATGGAAAAGGAGGGAAAGAAAAAAGAAAAGAAAGGGGAGGATAAAATCAACAATCCAGATTCATAGAAAAAAAGGAAAGCAAATTTAAAGAGAAAGATTTTACACCTCTGAGGTCACAAAAAAAGCTGATTTTTAAAAAACCACTCTATTAGTCTGCATAGAGCACTAGCAAGATGTGTAGTAGTCACGTACTAGATACTTGTGAATCAGGAGTAAAAGAAGATGGAGAGTAGAAGGCACAAGCCACAAAAAAAAAGGGAGGCAGACACAGCACCCTAAAGCAGTATCTGGAAAGCAAAATCTTTCGTAGTTTTCTAATGGTCAGGTTTCCAAGATAAAAGTATTCGAGTCTTAAGGTGCCATTTCTGGCATTCAGTTGCTTGAGCTAAAAAATTGGCTTGTCTGCATGCTGTCCTGGCAACGTCTTTAAATGCAAAAGAAATGAATCAATAACCACAATATTTAATCCACATAATGTCAAACAATCAAGCCCTTCGCTGAAATGGGGGATTGATTTGGCATCCACAATCCATCCTGTCAATAACCACCCATAGAATTGATTTTGAATCAAAGGTACTTCAGGCAGATTGTAAACTTGTGAACTACATTGAGTGTTCTAAGACACCAGAATGTAATGCACTGAGAAATTCATCTTTTAGAGCTCTGACAAGGGACACGGCCAGCCTTGGCAGCCACGTGAAGTAGGCTGTCTGCCCAGAGCACCCCGGGCTTCATCTTTCTGTGCACACTTACTTCTTCCTCGGCCTCGTTCTCCTCCCCTCCCATTGAAAACCTCCCTCCAGAGAGGATGTCATGTCAGTCGATCATATTTTAATTTTAGTTTAGATAAATGAGTTCTCCAGCCCAGGATTATTTTGTGTTTTGAAGCTAAATGCTTCAACCTCTCTCAAAAGAATTTCAGGAATCAACAGAACAAGCAGGAGACTTTGTACAATGAGGGAAGATCCTTCCCAGAGTCTCCAAAGGTTCTACCCCATGGATGCCAAATTGGTTGAACATATGAGCCCACATGTTAAGTCTCAAAGGGGCATAGGATTATTTTTCTTTAACCATGATGACATCTCTTGTTGTTAGCTGGCCCTGATCCATTTTCTCTTTTTTAGTAACAGTATCTAGTTTTTCTTCTAGGGATTGTTAATCCCTTATTCTATCTCTGCAGTTTGTGTAGAGTTAACCCCAAGTTTAGCTCCCAAAATAAACATATGATTTAAGTTCAAGCATCAGATTTCCCTGGATTCAGTCATTAGTCCAGGGTTATGTGAGCCAAGAGGCACTTTTATCAGGGAAGCAAAGGCTCATTATGATCATTCTGGGTGGGACCAGCCAGATCCAATGAACCTCATATCTGGAGACACTGTCTGGACCTAATTGGAGAAGGAAGGTCTTTCTTTTCTTGAGTTACTGAGGGGACCACATGTAAGAAGGAACTGCTTGCTGTGAAGGGGAGGAGCGTGCGTCAAAGCGAAGCGTGGAAAAGAAAGTGGAGTAAAGAATGACAAGAAAGTATTTCCAAAATTTACATCTGTTGGAGTCACTGGTCTTTTCAGTTATGCACATCAATGCTTTTTAGTCAGTTTTAGTTAGATACAACTAAGTAAAACATCAAAGTGTTCCAGCAATTTTTGTCTATTTGTTTGGACTTCTTGATCGAGCTGGAGCTAAACCCGTGACAATGTCCCAGCTGCAGGGACAGCCCTCAGGACTCCAGGCTGCTGGACAGACACCCTGGCTACCCAGACTTTCTACCCCTTTGTCCCCAAGACCTCATTTATTTTTGATATTATTTAACATACATTTACACAGTCATACCACTGTCCTAATTACTTTACAAATATTAACTGTTTAATTAGTGTAGCAATCTCATGGGGAGTTTAATAAAAAATATAATTTCCCAGGTCTCAACCCAGAGTTCTGTTTAATTGGTCTGGATCATGGCCGGACCATTAGTATTTCGTAAAAGATTTATAGGTAATTCTAATTTGCAATTCATATTGAAAACCACCTATTTACATAAAAGATCAACAATTACCATCCCCAGGTTCTCAGTATGTAAGAGGGAACTTGCTCCAAATCCTCATTGGCTTCTATTTTATGCTTACTAAAAAGCAATTAATACTTAAAAAAATGTGTTAAGATAATCCATTCTGATATATTATACATTTAGGTTACCAATGAAATTTGCTAAGACTAAAGATGGGACTACGCTCATGGAACTGTGAACAAGCCTAGTATGTGTAAGGGACGGTAGTAAAAGCAAATGTACTTAAATTTAAATAACTATAAATGACCCAATTTTGTGTTCTTACTCATGTTAAATTAAAAGTAAAATGGACATTTTTTATACATGACTTGCACCATGCCCAGATAAACTTAATGACAACAAAATACTGTTCATTTACATACTATTTGTCTCCAAGGAATACACACCATTTTAAACTTGACTCTCCTTTGTGTCCGAACTCTACAATGAAGAAAAAAGGAGCTTCTACCCTTTGCAACAGCATGGATGGAACTGGAAAGCATTATGCTAAGTGAAATAAGCCAGGCCGTGAAAGACAAATACCATATGATCTCACCTTTAACAGGAACCTAAGCAACAAAACAAATAAATAAACAAAATATAACAAAAGACACTGAAATTGAGAATAGGCCTAGAGTAACCAGAGGGGAGAGGGGAGGGAATTTCAGGGGGAAAGGGGAAGGGTTTGCAGGAAAGTATAAAGGACACGTGGATAAAAACAAGGGGAGTGGAAATGGGAGGGAATTTGGGAGGGCAGGGGGTGGACTGGGATGGGGGTAAAAGGCAGAAAACTGTACTTGAGCAACAATTAAAATAAAAACATATTTTTCTGTAAAAAAGAAAAGAAAACAGTAATGTCTAATTCTTCCACTCTCTACACCCTTCTCGCCACGCCCAGCCCTTGAACTTGTGTGAAGTTTTTAGGCACCACAGACCTGTTATGCCTTCAGAGAAATATATGGGTAAAAGGTAGAAGTAAGGTTTCAAAAATAATGTAGAAAATCTTAAAAATAATGTAGAAAATATTTTGCTTAAAATAATCTCCAGTTGCATTGCTCCTGAATGTACTTCATTTTGCGGACTATCGGTATAGCATAAGTAATGCTCTCTAGTTCTTCCTTCATTTCCACTTTCAGAATTTCTGTAAATATTATCAGCCAGTTCAATGTAATTCAGAGATATGCATGTTCAGGGCAGGAATAAATACTGAAGCTTGTCTGATTTCTAATTTCTCTTTTCTTGGGGAAGAGGAGAAGCCATTTTCTTGAAACACAAAAGTGCCATTGAAATTTTTCTAAATAATAACTTATGATCAACAACTATGTTCATATTTCAGATAAACATAATCCTAGTGTCTCAGTATTTCACCTTTATTGTGTTTATACAGCTTTTTTTCTAAATAAAAATTTTAAAATTCTTATAAAAGTTTTACTAAGCTCACCATATCCTGGTGACATCCCATTTTCACTGCTCCTTAGACTTTCCATAAATCATTTTGTCTTTTAAAAAATTACATTTTAACACTCAGAAGAACATTGAGTCATTAAACTGGTGAACACAGAAAACAAAATGTTTCCATGTTCTCATTGTTGAAAGTTAGCACGAATATGTATGCTTTATTAATTATTCCTTAATGTGAGAGGATTAGTGGGGGAGGGTAAAGTAGCATCCACTTCCGTAGATTAGCAGTAGGTAAACGTAGAATTAATTCTTGAGACTGGTGACCTGTCAGGGGAACAAACTGAGGTGTCCTCATGTAGTCTAGAGCAATCCAAAGCTTCGTGGGTATTTTTGACCAGGGAAAGATAGCAGTTATATATTAAAATGTGCTTTTTGTTAAGAGATAACATAGAAAAAACTACATTCTTACTTACTGAAGGATAATGCAGCATAACAAGTAACATTTAGCAATCCTCTTGATGCAGGATTGGATCCTGAACCAATTGTTTGATTGATTGTTGAGGCTGTAGTTTGTATGTGATGAGAGAATTTGGGAGGGGAGAGCAGCGATTTTCTGATTTATACCACAGTGAAGGGCACGTTGAACAATTAGATTGCCTTCTGCAAAGTAGTTTCTCTTTCAATAATGACTCATTGCTTATACTTCCTCTAAAGAAGTAAGATACTCCTTTTTTCTTCTCAAATGCAGACACTCCTACCATTTCTACTGAACAGCCAATTACTTTCTTTCTGGGACTTCTGAGTTGACAGGGTCCATGGGGTCTTGGATTTGTATCACATATGTGATAATCAATACCAAGGATGTTAATAGTTCTAAAAATACAACAATGAAGTAGGAGATACATCTTCCCAAAACCTATTTACTAAGTCTTATATTAAATTATAAAACAGATAAAATATGCCATTTTTCCTCATAGGAAGTTGACCTCTTTGCCAGGGTCCTGCATGGTTCAGTAAGCGTGTACTGAGATTTTACTATATACAAAACACCGTGCTGAGTACTTGGAATACAAAGATGGGTAAGTCCCTGTTATTACAGTGTGTTCCTCGGTAAGCCTAGACAGGTCTTCTCCAAAGAGGGCGACCACAGCCTCAGTTTGCTTTGACCAGTCCCTGTATACACTTGTTGTACCAATACTTATAACTCCCCATTTTAGTCAAGGAATATGATTTAATCTATACATAGATGTATACATTTCCTTTATTAGGTATTATTCCTTTCCTTTCTTGCAAAGAAAGTAATGTTGGTATTAAAAGAGCTTGATGTTAAAGAGTTTTATTTTTTTTTTATTTTGAAGTTATTCGGACATATAAAAACTTTGCAGAAATAGTCTAAAAAAATTCCTGTTTACCTTTCAAACAAATTCCCCAAATGCCCACATTTTATATAACCACAGTAAAACTAAAGGAGCCAGGAAATCAACATTGGTATAATACTGTTGTCTAAACGTAGACCTTGTTCAAATTTTGTCAGCTGCTCTAGTGATGTCTTTTTTCTGTCCCAGGATCCAATAAAGGACCTCACATTGCATTTAAGTTATAATTTCTCCAGTCTCCTTTATTCTGGAATAGTCCTTCAGTCTTTTTCTTTCAAGCCCTTAACACTTTTGAGGAGTACTGGCAAATTATGTTGTATACTATCCCTCAATTTCAGTTGATGTGATTTTTTTCATAATTAAATTGGACCATGTATTTGTTAGCAGTAATGTCATAGAACTGATATAATATGCTTATTATATCATATTAGGATCATTTCATTGAACATTTAAAATTATACTACAATGTCAAAAATTTCACTTTTATGTTTCATGGTGAGTGTCCTACTCACATATTAGATAGTTTAAACTTTATATAATAAAGTGCTTTATGATGCACTTCCCTCAGTTGGTTTTGTAATGTTCAGACATACGAGATCTCTCCAGAAAGTATCCAGACATGTAATGTGAAAATTAGAGACATTTACTGAAGAAGACACAACATACAAGAAACATTGTATGTAGGATATTGATGCCTCAGTCCCCTTCAGAGTGGTCGGTTTGGGACCTCACAAAGTTTCTCTCAGTTGCCATCAGCAGCCCCACTGTATTTTCCTGAATCTAATCAGTAGCTTGAAATTTGTTCCGTTTCAAAGATGATTTTAGTTTTGGGCAAAGCCAGAGTCACAGGGTGCCAAATCTGGGTTGTAGGGGGACTGAGTCACCTGGGTGATTTCATGTTTTACCAAAAAACTCTGCAAGAGACACAATGCATGAGTGTCATCATGATGAAGCTGCCAATCACTGGTTGTCCATAGCTACAGCCTTCTGAATCATCAAATAGTTTCTGTGGATGACTGTTCAAGCTTAACACAAAATTTGATGCATATTTGTTGTTCTATTTGTTCAGGTATTTTGAATGCAATGTCCACACAGTACACATGCTCACTCAGTGGCATCTACCACCCCCACTGCCGTGTTGTTCACACACACTCATTCCAGTCCACTCTTCTTGGCTGCCAGGTTACAGTGGTGTCACACAAACTATTCTCATTATATTAACAGTGGTTGGGCATTTCCTGGACAGACCTCATATACTGTCCTAGCACAGGGATGTCTAACTCATGTTCAGCACAGGGGTGTCCAACTCATTTTCACTGGGGGCTACATCAGCCTCATGGTTGCCTTCAAAGGGCTGAAATAAGTTTAGGACTGTATAAATGTAACTACTGATTAACAGTTAAGGAGCTGAAATTACATTCAGCCCTTTGAAGGCAACTGCAAAGCTGATGTGGCCTCCGGTGAAAATGAGTTGGACACTCCTGTCAGGAGACTGACTATGAGGACAGTTAATCCACTTACAAATTAAATTTATTGCATAAACTAAAATGGCCAGTATTGATGTTGAAAAACTCTTTACATGATCTACTTTATCTAAAAATTCGACCTGGCCAGCAACTGGAGAGGGCACTTCCTACACCTTGCCCTCAAAACACGCATGACGCCAATGAGTCAACGAAGTGAAGTGGTTTTGAGTGTCATTCATTCAGAACTGTAGTGCATGTTCAGGTTTGTCTTACAGGTTAAGGAGAGTGAAAGTTTTTTCTAGATTTAATAATGTGTCTCACATTGAAATAGAAAACAGGCTGAGAATAACCAGAGGGGAGAGGGGAGGGAATTCCAGGGGAAAAGGGGAAGGGGTCACAGGAACAAATATAAAGGACACATGGACAAAAACTAAGGGGGGTGGAAATGGGAGGGAGGTGGGGAGCACTGGGGGAGGGGTGGACTGGGACGGGAGTAAAAGACAGAAAACTGTACTTGAACAACAACTAAAATAAAAAATTTAAAAAAAATAATGTGTCTCATAAGTAAACATTGCACTTTTCAGAGAAAGTACTATTCTTCCCTTAAGGATTTACTCTTGAAAGTCCTACCTTTTAGAGTACCCAATTACTCAATATATGTGTGTATAATGTCTCATTTATTGGATTTTTCTCAAATCTTGGAAAAGATTTGGAAAGAAACACCATCTACACTTTCTGGCAGAAATAACGCCCCTATGCATTACAAAATCTTTTATTACAAAATCATAAGCATGTAATTCTGAAACATAACAATATCACACTCAAGCACACCATATGACATTTTAGGTGAAACATTCAAATTAAAACTCTAAATTATTACTTTGATATTATTACCCTACCAACCATACTCAGGACTGACTTCTGCCAGACCCCTGTAGATTACCTGCAGCTTATTGGTTGACCCAACATGAATTAATTTAGTGAAGCTACTCCACATTAAATTATTCTTAATGCTTTATTACAAAATTATTTATATATTCACTTGTCAGGGTGAAGTTTGTGAGTTTTTTTCCTTCTAAAAATGTTGTGGCTCGTCATTCAAAAAATATGATAACATAATATGCTGTTTAGGTAAATTAAGTTTTTAAGGTTTTAAAATGGAAAATGAATCATTATTTTCAATCCAAAGATTCATAGAGAGATATGATGATGAATAAAAAATCTTTGTGGAGATTTGTTTTTATTTAAACATAGCTTTGAAAAAATATGTACTTTGTTTACTTAAAGGTATAAAAAATGGAAACTTATACTTTATATAGTTTTGTAGCATAGCTGCATCATTATAGCCCAATCCCCATTATAGGAAAGATAAGGGCAGGTCGTGCGTGCGTTTGTGGCTGTGGAAGGAGACAGATTTCTAGTGTGATAATATAGTCTGTGTCTGCACTCTGGCTCCCATAACCCACACAGAGCTAAAATATTAGACTGGAATAAATTATTCATAAAAGGCCTTAAAAATTGTTAGGCCTATGTGTAAAGTGCAAATGTTGTAAATTTTAAAATAAATATTAAAACAACTTTTTTACTTCACAAAGTGCTAATAAACAATACTCTCATGATTTTATTCAACTAAATTTGTACCAAAAGGAACATTAAAATTACGGCCATATGGTCCTGGCATGGGATAATCACATCAGAGTAAAATAGTAGGGGTTCTGGTTTGTCACAATTTAATTATATGTACTTAGGAGTGCAGAGATTAAGAATTTCCAGTTCTACACTTTACATTAAATTTTAATCAGCTGCAACAAATCAAATTACTAGAACCTTTGGTTATATTAAATTCACATGTGATCCTATAGACACAGCATAGAGAATGTGGTTATAAATTGACATGGCTGCCAGTTGCTAGTGGTTACAGTTATTATATTACACATGTTTTCTCTTGAACTATGTTACACATTCTGTCTTTGGTTCCTACTTGCCACACAATTTTAAATCAGTATACTAAAATAATAGTAAAATATTTATATTTATAAGTGATTTCATGTCTCTGAAATTGTGTCTCTGCTGAAACCCAGTAATACTACCTTAGATGGTCATTAAGATAATTAAATAAGATAATGTATATGAAAACATTTTCCCTTTGCTTCACATGTAATAGAAGTTTCATTTGTTTACTACGACACACAGTAATATTTTTAACTTCATTGTCTTCTGATAATTTCACTGGGTCCAAATTCATATCCACTATTAACAGTCTGAAGTATCTTTGACCTTTATCACTCCAATTATTTTTTCCTGTTTATTAGAGAGCTCTACAAACTATTACTCGCAGATCATTATTCCCGATGCCATTCTCTGAGGTGTGAGCATCTGCGAGTTGCTAACCGAGGGTGCAGCTGTTGTTCAGGGACTGGCTGTGTTGTGTTGCCAAGCAACTGCTGCAAACCAAATCCCAGGGCAGGTTGCTTGCCCAGGCGCACCTGCCTGCCAACCCAGCTATTTATTTAATTAAAAATCTGTTCCTGCACAACAGCATGGCCGGAAAGGCAACAGCAGCGATCGATTACAACTATATTAAACGACCTACCCATATTGTTTCATTGACAATTCATTGCAAAGCAAAGGTTTACCTGTCCTCTCCCTCTTACTCTTAATGACTTAGCAAAAAGTGTTGGGGCAAAAAATACATAGATTGTATTTGCATGTCAGAGAAACTGAAACCAATTTGTCAGGGGCATCACTTTATGTAATGAAATATGCCAAAAATAAAATGTTTCATCAATAAGAGAGCTTCTAACAAGATAATACTGCATTTTTATGTGCAACAGGGGGAAAGGGGTTTAAAATATGTACTTCCTATTAGTTGGGGATTTGAAAATTATTTTTTTCAAAAATCAAGTTGCTTTTTATCCTTTCAAATAAAAATAATCACTACTTTAGGTACATTAGATTTTACTCTTTTATACACTGGTTTTCTCTTCCAGTTTTCTATTCCTTTCTCCATTTTCTGTCATCCAGATGATATTAGAAATAAAACTGTCAAGAATTAATACCAGCCATTGAAATTTCATTTAAAACCCAGGAGGAGTCTTGACAATACTTATATACATGTCAACTGTGATCTGACCTTCAAAGCTCATCCCAGCTCCCTTTTCTCTCTTCAGAACAACTGGATCTAATAAGGATTTCAAGGGAAAACAATTTGAAGGTCTCAGTTGTGATTATATGACAGATTGGTTTTTAATGTGTGAGGTGAAGATTTTAAAGTGGGACTCCAATAACTGAAGTATTCCTAATTTTATGGCAGCTATTAAAGTAAAAAAAGGGTCTTTATTAAGAATTCAGTGTTTGTTATATCACCAAGAGCAGTGTAGTTTATTATTAATAAGCCTAAAATTTACTTTGAGTGATATATAAATTACCTGTGCAGCAGAAGCCTATTCTCAGTAAAGGTACTAAATAAAATACAAATAAGGGTGATGATTCAATATCAACTAGAGCTCGCCTTAAGGAATATTAGAACTATAATAACAGAACTTTAATATCCTGTGTGTCTGTGTGATTTTAAATTAAGAATATTTGAAAATTAAAATTAGGTCCTGTCTGGCAAAGCAAGAAGTTGTGGGTTCGATTCCCGGTCTCGGCACATGCCCAGGTTGTGAGTTCGGTCCCCAGCCGGGGTGCGGAAGGGAAGCAACTGATCCATGTTTCTCCCCTCCCTTCTTCTTCCTTCCCCGCTCTCTGAAAATAAAAATTAAAAATAATTTTTAAAGAAAATCAAAATTGAGATAAAAGTATTACAAAACCTGCCAACATATCAGTGTTTTTCATGGTTCAATGCATTTTATAATTTTACTCGGATACACAACTTATGGGTGTCTATTTTTAGAGATATCTAAAGTATCTTGACCCATTGCCATATTTATATTATACTTTTTATTGTTTATACCATGCCATATTTATATTATACTTTTAATTGTTCACACAGATGTTATATGTATTAATTGTATAAACAGTAGTTAATATCAGTAGGTATCTCAAGCCCATAATGTACTGAAGTTTCACAATATCTACTTCCAATGCAAATGTCAAAGAAAAATCTTCTATGTGCTTCAGTGGTTTAATATTCATTTTATTTCTACAAAGTTGTAGCAATCAATGTTTACTTTTGTGGATGCCTAACATCAACCAGTCTTATACAATTTCTATACTATACCTACTTATAGTATTTATTGTCTGCTTTTTTCCCCTCATCAATCCTTTTCCTCCTAGTTGAATAACATGTACACAAAATTGTCTATTGAGTGTAATTTGGAGATCTCAAAGTCATTTTAAATCCAGAACAGTTACAATTTCTTTTAATGGAGATTGGTGATTTAATAGAATGAAGAAACAATATTCACACATTTCTTTTCTTTTTTAAGTCTGAACAGACCATTAGTAGAAACATAACTGTATCTAGGACAATAAGTATATGGAAAAATATTGTTCTGATAATAAGTTCCCAAACTTTAATATTTTCCTGCTTCAATATGCTCATTCATAATCCATTCTTCAAAGCCTGACTAAATATCATCCCCTTTGTCATGTCATATCTTCTCTAGTGTGTTATAATTTCCCCCTCCACCCAGTATTTAACAATGACGTCTGTATGTCTTGATTTCTTGAATTATTAATTGGAAAGTATAGTATACATTCATCCATTTTTAGCTCCTTATAAGCCAGAGGTTGTGATGAAAATAAAAAGGTAAATATCTCTCTAACATTAAAGATTTCAAAACTGTAACAGGAGTTATTTCCTAATTGATAGGGGCCAGAAGAAAACTGCAAGGACATTACATTTTGGTATGAAGAAGTAGCTAGCACTCTGTGAACAACTTTATTCCTATTAGGCAAGATTCTCCTGGATGATTCAAAGGTGCCTCAAACTCACAGTTCCCAGACCTGAACTCTCTCTCAACCTTCTCCTCCATGCTCGGTACCAATGTTACCAATCAATCATACACCCAGATGCACATTCCAGAAGAACTGATCACTTTTCTCTTTTCCCACAGACGTGTTTATGAAAAACAAATTACTGTCCTTCATTAACACCTGCTGTCCATCACTATTTCTACCACGAGACTGTAAATGTCTCCTAGCAGTCTCTTTCTTTCTGTCCTTGACTTTCTCCATGGACTCCGTACTACTGCTAGACAGTCTTTCTGAAACACACAATGGGTCAAGATACTTGACCATTGAAACTTCCAATGGCTTCTTACAATCAGCATATTTGAGTAAATATTAAACTAAAAGGGCAATAATATTTTGTACAGGTGCAGGGATTTCCTTTCTTATCTCCTGCATTCATGTTCTGGAGCCGGGCATACATAAACACTAATACCAAGAGGAGTCTTGTGTAAGACATTGGCTACATAAGGGTGCCCTTTTAACATAATTAATAAAACCTATGCTAACTGGAGATGAACCTTTCCAGTGTAGATGGAGTGATTTTGTTTTGATATGTCACTGGAAGTCCTGACCAGCACGGGGCTCCTGTTGTTTCAGGACTCATCCTCGGGGACCCAAGCCTCACAGACACTACTTCCCTGCCACTCTTCCCAGAGCTCAGCAGGATCAACTAGCAATTGATTGCCAACCAAGCTGAAAGCAGAGTCTTGGGAGATTTATAGGATACGGAATTTGGGAGGAGGCAAAGGAGACAGAAAGCAGTTAGAGCATGCAGCTCTCTGCCCTTTGCCGACCCTCTTCCCAGCAGGGACCACTCTAATATCTTAGAAAAGCTGCTCTCAAATGTCGACCACACTGTAGATTCAATTTAACCTGAAGTTAAAAAAAATAAAACAGAACAGAGAAAACAAACAAAAAGGACTGACTTAACATTCTTCAGGATTTTATCATGTTGTCAATGAGCTAAAAAGGTATTTTACTTACGGGGTGTGCTGGTCATTTGTTACACAATAAGGTACAGTGTCAGAGAGAGATATAATGATACCAAGTGCCTGTGAGTGTTTATCGTGTATCCCTTTTGCAGACATAAGCTCCAATGATAGGCTGCCGGGTGAAAGGTATAAAACACCAGACCCCTGCTCTTAGGGAACTCATAGCCTGAGGGAAATCACATTAGAAAACAAGCAATTCCAATGGCTTGTGTAAGTGTCATGGTGCAGACTAGAGGGACAAGCAAGAGTGAAGCTTGAATGAGACTTTGATGGAAGGATGGATGGGAATTTTTCTGATGGACAAGAATAGGAACATTTCTAGCAATGGAAGCTGAATGCATTAGCAACAAGGGTGTTAAGTAACATGGTAGTTTGTAGAAGTGAGTAAGAGACAGTATAGGTAGCACTGAGTATACAAGAGCATAGACTTGGTATCGTGTGGAGACTGGAATCCCTGCAACTGCTACTGACAGTGGTGACCCTGTAAACTTGGCTGGCTTTGCCTAAGTTTCATTTTACTGTTTCCTCTACAGTAAAATGAGGATGATGTAATGACACCTCTCTCAGAGTTGCCGTGAAGTTTCACATTATGTATGGAAAGTGCTTCTTAGCACAGTAGCTATAACTTAATAGTAGAACATTCTGTTAGGACCACAGAATACACAGACTTGAGTGAATGGAATGGGTCTGAAATTCTATGTACAGTTCAAAAATGGCCTTATGCTATACTAAAGAAAATCACCGTGTTTTCAAATCATGCTAAAATATATTTTTCCTTTTATGTCTTACAATGGAATAAAATTGATTTTGACTATTTCCCCTGATATTTAAAAGCAAAAAATACCTCAAACAAAACAAGTCTCAAAGAGAAACCTGAAAAGGATATCTTTTTTACAATGCTGTAAAATGTATTTACACAAAAGTCTCAGAGAAATGTATCTGTAAAGAAAACCTGTACTGTAAAGAGACCTCAGGGTAAGTAAACAAGAAAATGGTAATATAAAAATTTCACCATATGTTACTGTGTGCCTAATGTAAGAACCAGTAGAAAACCATGTGCAATTCATGCAATATGGTATTTATGCTGCTTTTAAAATTCACAGCAACACATGACCCAAAGTTCCATTTACTTAGATGTCATTCCTGTTACTGTCTGGACTGAAGTGCACCAGTCTCTGCCATTTGAATATCTGACCTTCTTGCTCATCAGACATATAGTTCACTTTAAAATTTCAAATACTGGACCTTTTATTACACTTACACCAGGGCTTCCCTTTCCTTTCACTTCCTATTAATTTGTTTTATTTGTATGTAATCTATTCCCATGTCCATGTCAAGATGCATGAGTGTATTCCTAGGTATTCAGAGATCCTATAGGAAGTAAATGAGGTTTGTTCCCAGTTTGCCCATTAAGTAACATTGAACAACCATTTAACCTACATGAGTTTCAGTTTCTACACCTAGAAAATAGACCAGGGAAATAGAGTGTTGGCCAAAAAGCTTGTTTGGTTTTTTCCCCTAAGATGGCTCTAGCAGTGCTTAGTTGTTTTTAACTTCATTCAAAACAATATTGTTAGGTTGTATTGTGACAGCTGTCATATTGGCGTGCATTAAAAAAACACATCAAAATTGGTGAGTTTTTGTAGCCATTTTAAAATTGAAGATGAAAGAAAATACATAACATTTCAGCATGTTATGCTTTATTATTTCAAAGAAGGTAAAAATGCAACTAAAACACAGAAAAAGATTTGTGCAGTGCATGGAGAAGGTACTGTGACTGATTGAGCATGTCAAAAGTGGTTTGCAAAATTTCATGCTGGAGAGTTCTCACTGGATGATGCCCCGCAATTGGGTAGACCAGTTGAAGTGGATAGCAATCAAGTTGAGACATTAATTGAGAACAATCAACATTACCCAATGCAGGAGATAAACAACATACTCAAAATATTCAAATCAACAAAGTTATTGGTGAAAATGAAATATGTGCCTTTTATTTTATGGAAAAAACTAAATGGACTTTTTGGCCAACCCAATAGAATATTTCCATCATCAAATTTACATTGAATAACTTTGGCTTAAACAATAAAGTTCAATGAAAGGTAAAGCTAAGTAATTATCTTGTCTCAAGAAAGGTATATTTTGAGTGGACATGTAAGAATGAATTGGTAATTATTGTAGAGGATATTAAAGAAAATTGTGGGAAGTAGACAACAGGAGCACAGAAACCAATAGCTTTCTGAAGGAAGTGACGTTTAAATTGAAAGATAAAAAATATTATCCAGAGCCTTTCCATTAAATCCAAAATTTTCCTTGAATACTTTTAATCTCTCTACACCAGGCTTCAAGCAACTAATGTAATGCTTTCTGACCAATGGAATGTTTTTTATCTTTTCCAAAATTTCATATGATGAAGTCACAAAGTATATAATCTTTTTTTTATGTCTGTCTTTTTTCAATTAGTTTAATGTTATCCACATAGGTTTAAGTTGTTGGCGTGAGAGTACTTTATGCCAGCCCTAGCTGGTGTGGCTCAGTGGACTGAGTACTGGTCTGAGAACCAAAGGGTTGCACGTTTGATTCCTCATCAGGGCTCATGCCTGGGCTGCAGGCCAGGTGTCTGGTGGGGGACGCACGAGAGGCAACTACACACTGATGTTTCTCTCCCTCTCTTTGTCATTCTCTTCCCCTATGTCTAAAAATAAATAAATCTAAAAATAAAAGTAAAGTACTTTATGCCTTTTATTACCAAGTACTATTTCATTGTGTGGATGTACCACAGTTCTTCTATTCATCTATTGAATGATATTTGCATCGTTCTATTTTAGGTTGTTATGAATAAGCATACTATGTACATTCATGTACAAGTGTTTGTGTGGACATAAATATTTACTTGAATTTCTTATGAATGAATATTGACTCATATAATTGCTCTTGGATAAATGTCTAGTAGTGTAATTGAATTGCACTTGAATAAATATATAACCTTTCCCATTGTCTTCTGTGGACATATGTGAGATGAGCATTAAGGATGCTCCCCCCTTCTGTTAATCAGCACTTAGCTGCTACCTACTTCTAGTTGATGATAGCTGGGACTTAAGAATAGACCTAGGTGTTGTGGAATCATACATTGTTGCACGAATATCTTGGTATTTTATTGGCAATATAACTCCATTAAGACTTTAAACATACATTGATATTAGAACCTTGTGTTTTTATTTATGAGAATATCCTTATTAATTCCAGAATATTCTCATAACTTTCCTAAAATTTAGAATCTGTCCTAAATATCTATGCATTATTTGAGTAAATAAAGATCTTTATCTTAATTCAAATACTCATAACACTATTTGAGGAACAAAATCTTACTCAACCATATAAAATTTACTCAACTATAACTAGAAATTTCTGATATATTTATACATATAGATATAAAATAAAATGATAGAATCTATACCTATATGAAATAGTGATTTTGCACTTTGACAGTCTTGTGAAAAGTAGATATTCTTATATTCAAAAAATAAATAATAAAGTGTTAATTTCTCTGCATCAATACAACCAGGTGACATTTTGCATTTTCATATAGCTCAGTTTTACATTTTGAAACATTCAGGATGTTTAGACTTCCAAAATCCTTGGTCTGAGTTTTTAGGTCATATATCATATATGCCATATACAATTACCACATCTTCCTTTTTTAAAAGTATATTTTATTGATTATGTTATTACAGTTGTCCCAGTTTTTCCCCTTTTACCACTGGAGAGTGGTACCCTGGAAGGAGTGTTACCCCAGTTACCCTCCTTCCCTCCAGCAATCAATCCTCCTCTTAGTTCATGTCCATTGAGTCATGCATGTAAGTTCTTTGGCTTCTACATTTTCTATGCTATTCTTAACATCCCCCTGTCTATTTGTTGCTATCAGTTATGCTTCATCCCCACACCTTTTTCCCCCATTTTCTCTCTGCCCCATCCCAGCTGATAACTCCCTAAATGATCTCCATACCTATGAACTATTCCTATTCCAGTTGTTGCCTTGGTTTTATTTATTTATTTTAGATTCACTTGCTGATAGTTGTGAATTTATTACCTTCTTAATGTTCATGGTTTTGATCTTCTTTTTCTTAAATAAGTCTCTTTAAGATTTCACATAACAATGGCATGGTGATGATGAACTCCTTTAGCTTTACCTTGTCTGGGAAGCACTTTATCTGCCCTTCCATTCTAAGTGATAGCTTTGCTGGATAGAGTAATCTAGGTGATAGGTCCTTGCTTCTTATCATTTTGAATAATTCTTGCCAGTCCCTTCTTGCCTGAAAACTTTCTTTTGAGAAATCAGCTGACAAATCTTATGGGTACTCCTTCACAGGTAACTCTGCTTTTCTCTTGCAACTTTTAAGATTCTTTCTTTATTTTTAAACCTTTACATTTTAATTACAATGTGTTTTCATATGGTCCTCTTTGGCCCAACTGGTTTGGGACTCTGTGTTTCCTGGACTTATATGTCTATTTCCTTCACCAAATTAGGAAGTTTTCTTTTATTATTTTTTCAAATAAGCTTCCAATTTCTTGATCTTTCACTTCTTCTGGCATCCCTATGATTCGTATGTTGGAATGTTTTAAGCTGCCCCAGAGTCTTCTTACAGTATACTCACTTTTTTTTTAATTCTTGTTTCTTCTTTCTGTTCTGGTTCAGTGTTTATTTCTTCCTTATGTTCTAAATCATGGGTTTGAATCCCAGCATCCTTCCCTTTCTGTTGGTTCCCTGTGGGTTTTTCTTTAATTTAGTGTAACCTTCATTTCTTCCTTTATTATGTGGCCATACTCAATCATTTCTCTGAGCGCCCTGATCACCAATGTTTTGAACTCTGCATCTTACAGGTTGGCTATCTCATATTGCTTAGTTCTTTTTCTAGAGCTTGGTTCTGTTCTTTCATTTGGGCCACATTTCTTTGGCCCCTCAGTTTGGCAGCCTCCCTGTGTTTGTGTCTGTGTATTATGTAGAGCTGCTCTCACTCCATCTTAGTAGTGTGGCCTATGTAGAAAAGGTACCTGTAAGTTGTGTAGGGTGAAGCCTTAGGTAATTGCCGGTGGGGCAAAGCATTTCATCATTTTGTGGCTGAAAAGAGGGGGGCTCAGTGAGGGGACAATGATGCCACCTGGCTTCTGGGGTCCACCTGGCACTCACCCCATTTCCAGTCACCTCACCTGCTTCCTGTGTGCAACTGGTGCCCTTTCAGCTGCTGCCCCAGTGGTGAGTCCCAGAGTGGATGGGTTTGTGTACATTCTAAGACTGTGTGGGCTCCTTAAGTGGTGAAAATCTAGCAGTTTTTCTGCTATCCCAACCCCAACTGGTTTTTACACCCACAGGTAATGGGAATTGACCTTCCCAGTGCTAGAACCCTGGCCTGTGTGATCTGGTCAGAGGCTGGGATCACTCACTCCCAAGGTATCCCTCCTGATTTTCATCCAACAAACACGAATATGAGACCATCTGTCTCACTGCTGCCACTTCCCCACCCATCTCTGTGACTCCACTCCTCCTACCCATCTCCATGAATGTGACTTCGTTAAATCCTTGGTTGTCAGACTTCCATACAGCTCAATTTTCTGACAGTTCTGGGTGTTATTAATTTTGAGATCTGGTTGTAATACTTTCTATGATTATGCAAGGAGGCAAAGTGTGTCTACCTATACCTCCATCTTGACTAGAAGTCAGAAAGTCACTACGTCTTTCATAGCTTTACATAATGGCATAAATATATTTGAGCTTATTTCAAAGAAGTTAGTACCATACCAGATACATAATTTATTATGTAATGATAATATTTTTCCAACTTATGAAGTAATTATTGATGAAATGATTAGTCTTTTCTCCAAGATCAATGTATTATCATGTATGGCATCAGGTCATACATGACAAAAAATCTGGACAGTATTTATTTATCCATTTGTTATAATGGTAAAATTCTTTGTACTAAGCTAAAACAAAATTGTTCATCCAATAGTTGATAAGAATGGTAACTCAATATAAAAAATGCAATTGTGGCCTTGGCTGGGTGGCTCAGTTAGTTGGAATGTTATCCTGTGAACCAAAAAGTTATGGATTCAATTTCTGGTCAGGGCACATTATAGGTTACAGGTTCAATACCCAGTCAGGGCATGTATGGGACACAACAGATTGATGTTTCTCTTTCATGTTGATATTTCTCTGTCTCACTCTTTCTCTGTCTCAAATCAACATATCCTCGGATAAGGATAAAAAAAATCCAGTTGTGATTGTGTTAGTCTTTTCTTCTTAGTATTTACTGTTTCTTTAGAGCACTTTTAAAAAAGAGAAATCATAATATATTTTATTGAAAATATTTATTTATTCAGATTTTTAAATTAATGGCTTTGTTTGACTAGAAAATGTTCTACTTAGAAATGAGCAATGAGAATCAGGATGCTGTAATATATAATAGAATTACAAGAATGTAACTAATTATTCTAACATAAAAATAGCTCACCCAATAAGATCTTTCTAATCCTCATATTTACTACTCTAATTTAATTTTAATTAATTCCTCAGGGATAAAAATTTTTTAAAAAATACTCTTTTATCAACTGCATGAAGATTCCTTAATAATGGTGGTCAGGAATTCTACTTCCAGACTCCATTCACTCATTTTAACTAGCTGGTTTTAAAGAAAGAAAATCAAAGATAAAATAAATTATTCCCAGAGTAAAATAAAATAAAAAGTGTATACTTCTTTTGAAACTGACTATCATCCTAAACAGTTAACTATCTGATTAAAGCTATTTGTATGAAAGAAATCAGGGTTAGACTTAGGTATGGTTCTGTTTAACTATCATCGATATTATAAAAGAGAAGTCCAAGATGGTGGGAGTAAGTGGATGCTACTGTACTCACCTCCTCCCAGGGCCAAACTGGAATGCAAGCAAAATATAGAGTCATCAACCTGAATAATCAACTGAAGCCTAGCTGAAAAGAAGTCTTATAACCAAAGATTTACAGAAGAAGATAGAGACCTGAAGAGGGCTGATCCTGCTCCTAGGGGTGGTGGCTGAGATTCCAGGGGGATATCGTGGCTGCATAAGTTCTCCCTGAGAATGATAGAGTCTTGACCCCAAGCCAGGTTTCCAGTCTAGAGCACTAGAGCCAGGAAGAGGTGCCCACATAACACCCGGCTGGGAAAATCAGTTATGATTCTGTCTGCTGGGTACACAGAAGAGGATACTAGAGACACAGGTGTCATCTCAAAGGCCAACACATAAAACCTCATTCACAGCTAACTTACCTTGGGCTCCAGCGAAGGGAGAGCAGAGCAGACTAGAGTCATGGTAGGAGATACTGGGGTTTGTGGCTCTGAGGAGAAAGCTGAGGGGGCAGCCACCAGGACCCCTGAGCTGAGTTCTTCTCCCACCCCATAGATGCCATCCTTCTCGGGTGAATCTTGCCCCTCCATACACACTAGCCTGGAGAAACGCAGTAGCCCCATGTTTTGGAACCCCTGTAGCCCCACCCTGTGGAGCAGCCACTGTGAAAAACATAATGAAGTTTCCTCAAAAAATAAAAAATGGAACTGCCTTATGACTCAGCAATTCCACTCTGGAAATATATCCAAAGAAACCTAAAACACTAATTTGAAAGAATATATGCACCCCTATGTTCATTTCAGTGTTATTTGTGTACAATAGCCAAGATTTGGAAACAGCCCTGATGTCCATTAGTATATGAGTGGATAAAAAAGCTGTGGCATATTTATAAAATGGAATATGAGTTGACCATATAATAAAAAAGGAAATCGCTTTTTTTCAATGACATGGAGGGACCTGGAGAGCATTATGCTGAATGAAATAAGTCAGAGAAGAATAGATACAATATGATTTCACTCATACGTGAACTCTAAGGAGCAAATGAAACTAACAAACAAAATAGAGGCAGACTCATAGATACAGAAAACAAACTGGCAGCTGTCAGAGGGGAGAGGGGTTTAAGAACTGGGTGAAAAAGTCGAAGCGATTAAGCACAGAATAAAATACCCATAGACTCACACACAAAAAAGAGAAAGAAATTATAAAAGATAAAGACAAAACAAGTCTTGGTGCTTTGATCACACTATATTCTAGGATGATAAATTTAGAGATCTTCAAATGGTAATTGTGTCCACCAACTAGTCACAGTTGGTACAAATAATTTATTTTGGGGTGTCTCTTAACTGGCTGAGAGTGGTGGTGGGGTTTTCCTTCCAGGTATGTCAAGAGCAATTTATCTTTTAACAAAGTAGTTTTCAAGAAAGGAGTCACCAATATTGTCAAGTATTTCTAGGCACTAAACCAAGATAAGAACTAAGAAATGTTCATTTGATATAATGATGTAGAAATTGCTAATTTCCTTGGCAACTGCAATTTCAATGAAATTGTTGGTAGGAAGAAGCCAGATTGCAATGGGTAGATAAGTGAGCGGGAGGTGAGAATTCATGATGAGTGTAGAAAACTCCTTCAAAGTGTCTTGTTATGAACTAGGAAGATAAAGATAGTTGGGGAGGGTTGAGGAACTCAAAGAAAGTTCTTTCATTATTTTTAAAATGGGAGCTTGTTAAAGTGCTCATGGAATAAAGGCAGGTAAAATACAGGCTGAAGTAGAAGAATGAAATAAATGTAGCAAATTTTTGGAGAAGTGGTGAATGAATCTTGGGTAGAAAAAACAGTATCATCTCCAATTTTTAAGAAAAACCAGTGCAAGTGTTTTTGTGGGTACATCTACTAATTCATTGGCAGGATGTTGGGAGGTTTTCCTGATAGTAGATTTGGTTTTGAAAGCTGTTCAGAGAAGTTATCTGTTGAACACAAAGTAGGAGATGGGGAGAGGTGACACTTTTAGAAGATCAAAAGGATAAATTTTTTGAAAGTGGAGATTGGGGGAAAGAACTGGCTTTATTTTTTTAAGGTAAGTGTCCTTAGCAGTGGCATAATCAATATTAACATCTCAACCCAAAAAAATCAAATAAAGATTTAACCACTCAGTCTTATCATCTCACTGGAAATATAGAGGGAAATGTTTGCTATCAAGAAAATGTAATCAGTTGAATTCCATCGTATCTGTAATCTATTTGCTTCAACCAGTAAATTCCATTTTAAAGGATAAAGGAAGACTGTATTCTTAAAACAATTAGGACAAATTGATTATTGGCTGAGTATTAGATCACTCAGGAATACTATTATTTTTAGGTGTGACATTCATATTGTAGTTATTTTTTTTACTGCAAGTCAGTATTCTTTTTTATTATTTTTATTGTTGATAATACTGTAGAAATAACTTTATCTGAGAGATACATGTTGAAGTATTTATGAGCAAAAATATATAATATCAGATTTATTCTGAAATATGCAGAGAAAAATGTAGTAGTATTAGCAGTAAGTACAGCAAAATGCCAATAAATGTTGACAAATAAGGTGGACACAGTGGTCCTAGGCATCTCTTTCAAGATGTTTTGTTGTGGATAGGAGTAACGTGAGGCACTTGGAAAGGCCGTGCGACAGAGAGGTTTGTTTTAAATGGCACTAAAACATGTGTGCGTGCTGATGAAAACAACCCAATGGATAGGAAGAAACTGATGATGTAGGGGAGAGAATAACTGTAGGTACAGTTTCAGAGGTGAGAGAGGATGGCATGCAGAACTCAAACAGATAAGTTAGAGTTCACTTTTGATAAAAGAGGGAGGTTTCCCCCTAGAGAAGACAGGCCAACTGTGTGCAGATGTAGGTAGGTTCTTAGTGGGTGGCCTTCAAAATTCCTATAAGACTGCTTTTTCATTTCACAAATCAAATACGAGGCTGAATACTAAGTAAAACTAAGGAATCAGGGAGAGACCAAAAGAGTTTGAAAGGAAAAGTGGATCTTTCTTCCAAATAGCTCAATAAAATCATCTGTTTATGTATAAACGAAGGTTTGTTTCTTGAATTATTTTCCTGTGAAATCAATTTAACTTACCTTGACTTTTGATAGAACCTGGGTAATGAACAGCTCTCAGTGGTAGGTCTAATAATGCTACTTGCAGGTAATAAAATGAAGAGCAGAAGGTATCTGGGCTCCCTATATGAAACCCCAAAAGGTATCTGGGCTACCAAGCTCCTGAGCTTCTCATTTCTGCCTTCAAACCCATGTCAGCTGTCCAGACAGTGCCATTCCACTTTCCTGTGGGTTTATATGGAGAGTGCTACCATAGACTTAGTGTCTTTCTTCACTTCCTTTGAAGATGTATCCTTTTACAATCACTGCAAAAGGAGAGGGAAGTGATTAAAGGGAATATGTGGATGGCACAATCAAACTTTATTAGCAGGTCTGAAACTAGGCTTTGTTTACACTAGGCCACAAAGCTCATATCATGTGAAATAATAGATTAACAACACAACAGCCTGGTGGAAGTGGGTATTTCAAGGCCAACTGGAACAATTTATTTTTCTAATATGTCAAAATAATGCAAGTGACTGGGCTAAACAAATTCATGCAGGTGCACTGCTGTGAGCATTGAACGGTGAACACCCTGCAGTATTGTTCCTGCTTAGTTTCACACATAGTAGACTAATAATTGGATATTGTCAACCAACACATTTCGTTAGGAATGTTACAAATTTGATTTAGCCCTGACAGACAGGGCTCAGTTGGTTAGGCGTTGTCCTGCAAGCGAAAGGTGCATCATTATGATTCGTGGTCAGGGCACATGCCTGGGGTGCAGGCTTGGTCCCCAGTCGGGGTGCATTCCAGAGGCATGTTCCTCACACCAGTGTTTCTCTCCCTCTCACTCTTTCCTTCCCCCTGCCTCTAAAAACCAATAAGCATTTCCTCTGGTGAGAATTTTTTTAAAATCCAGAATCTAATTAATGATTTCACATTTCAATGAGTTAGGTCACTTTAGTTTACTTTAATTGATAATAATTTTCTACCTTTTTTTCTTTCATAATATCATCATTTTGGAAGAGTCCAGGCCAGTTATTGAACCATAGAAAAATTGCTGGTGTTTGGTCACTTTTGATCTGTAAAAATGAAACTTCATGTAAGTCAGCATAATAAACTAGTGATATGTCTTCAGCAAGGCTCATGATCAGGAGACAAACTATGTCAGTTCCATCGTTACTGGTTTTGTCAAATTTAATAACTGGTTAAGATTAATATCTACCAAAGTTTTTTATTGGAAATTTGTCATTTTACTTTATAATTAATCATCTCAGAAGTGATACTTTGAAATTTCCTGACTACCATAGTCTTCAAAAGCCTTTATTAACTGGTTTAGAAATCATTGATAACCCTTTCTTGTTTCAATTGTCATAATGATTATTAGAAAACGATGATTTTTAAATTCCTTCAATGTTTAAGAGTAAACTTTATTTTCTTCTTCCTAAATCTATCTGTTTATATGATAAATTAATTTGATAACTTTGATATAACAAATGAAAGCATTCAATATTATACAAATGATCGTCTTCAAAATGATAATTTTGAAGAAATTAAATGACTTTGTATGTTAGGCAAACCTGAGTGTGGCCCCATGATCTTTGACCCTGAGGCTGTCACTGAGTATAATCCCCTCCCTGGAGTTTGAGCAGGAACTGTAATTTGTTACTAACCATTAGTATGTGGCAAATAGAAAGGAATGTTGCAGATATAGTGAAGGTCCTAAATCACTTGGTTTTGAATTCATCAAAAAGGAGATTGTTCTGCCAGGGTCAGGCCGAATTGGGGATGGGGAGGGGAAGGGGGAACTGTTAAAACAGGGCCTGGAATCACTCTGAAGTTAGAGACTCTACGTACCTGATGAAGTAAGTGATCATGTTGA
>PVKM010007526.1:0-41656 GCA_004027735.1 Carollia perspicillata | reverse complement strand
TCTAGTATACTGGATTGTTAGGTTCTTGACCTAAGAAGCCTGTCAGTCTAACTAGGGGGTGGGCCCATCAAAAAGCCCCCAAAAAGCTTGGGAAGTTGATTGGGTATTTTTGAAAAACACCTGGTCCATCCCAAACTCAAGCTAATATAATCCAAGGGGAACAAAGAATTTCTCCCTTCCCCTCCCCCCCTCTCACTGGTGACCCATACTCGTGCCATGTATTCCCAGGTGCTCTCTTGCCTGGGAGCACACGATCATGCGTGTCTGGCAGCTTATATGGCCCATAGCAAATGGTGCAGGCTCCAAAAAAATTAAGCTTTAATATGAAACGAAAACTCAGGACACTGACTTTTGCTTTGGGCTTACTGAAGACATGGTTGGACTTTTTCCATGAGGGGATGAACGGAGATTGGAAATTAACAACCCAGGGGTCAGCTTCTATTCCTAGCCAAATAGACTATCTCACCACACCACAGTTTGCCATGTGTGCGTCCTTAAAAACACTTTCCTTGCAATCTCATGAAAGGGCCTAATTTCTACCGATAATACACAACCTTGTTTATTTCGATCGCTCATTCACCAAATTACGTTTTATTATGTGTCAAGAGGAAAAAAATGGATACACTATCGGTCAGTCTCTGTGCACATGGAACTAGTCTCATAATTTAATACAAGGATCAAATTAAGTCATATGCAGTACTTAGAGTAATACCTGTCCCCCATCAGGCTCCGATGAGCAGTTACTAAAGTTATTCAGTATGCCACGTGCCAGTGTCGGTACCGGACACCCTGCTTGGCTCTTCCTTTTCTATCTTTGCAGTCTTTAAACTGAGCCTGCATAAGTACTTTTCTGCCTGTCTTACCAATCGACAAACTGAAGTTCAGAGAAATCACTTCCCCATAGGAGTCAAGTTTCAAGCCCAGGTCTGTTTAATACCACACCAGTATATAACTGAATTCATTTGACCTAAAAAGAAGGTATTGGCCACGTGAGAAAAACGGGGTAAACGTCATATTTAGTCAAAGCAAATGTTTTCGGTTTCCCTTCAATGAATACAACCCGCCTTCTGTGTTCTGGGTCTCGTTCAATTTAATTATCTAAAAGATCCAACTTCGGCGATTACAGCTCCTTTCCATCTCTCTCTCTCTACAGGACCTTCGCTAATCACAGTACGGACTTCATTTCATGACCTGAAAAATGGAAAATCTTTAACTGAAGGTTGCCAGATTTAGCAAATAAAAGCAGAGCAGTAAGTATGAGATTTGCTAAATAAAGTCCATGCTTACTCTAAAAAAGCATTTATTGTTTATTTGAAATTCAAAATTAATCTGGCACCCTGTATTTTACCTCCTCATTATACTAACTCACCTTCGCAGTGCAGGGAAGCCCTGGCAGCTGGCTTTTCTCTTGTTTGTAATGCAGGTGCCTGGCTTCAGCTTTGCCTGGCCAGACACCCGCTTCCAGGGTGGCTCTCTGCATAAAGGCATTGCCAGCCCCAGGGCTCAATGGATGGAGAGTGAGGTGGCCTCCTCCCACACCCAGGGGCCTCCTCTGCTTTAAAGGTATAGAATGATTTTGATAACTGACCACTTGGGCTGCTTTCCCCCTTCTTTCTGTGCTTTAAATTCCTACTCTTATGTTTTAAATTTACCAATAAAAAGTAAGCTGGAGAAAACCTAGACCCCCTTCCTCAATCTGACCAAAAGCAGAACCCCAGGCCAGCATGCATGCTCACTCTCCTCCATCCCCTGTCTCACTTGGCTCTTCCTTCGTGTGCCACGCAATTTTATTGACATCTGGCCGCATTCAATGAATGATGCTACATTCTTCTCCATGACACATTTTCTTGTCTAATTTTCATGAATCCATACTCTTCACTTTACTTGTTTCGTTCATGTCGTTGACTGTGAGTTGTTGCCCATGCGCTGTTCGGCCTCTATTTATTGCAAAACACTCAATTATATCTACTTATAAAACACTCACATAGGACTTTGTTCTTGGATGAATCCTTTATATTTTCAATAAATATAGTCTCTTTAAATGACTATTCAAATTTGTGACACTTAATATCATCTAGATGCCAATGACTCCAAAAGTTGAATTTCAAGCCCTAACCTTGCTTGGCGATCCAGACTCCACTGTACTCACTTGTCCACTTGACACACGCACATGGGGGTTTATTGGGCAACTCAAAATCGACAATACCGAAAAGTGCTCCCAGTACATCCCCACTCCGAAAGGCTTGGTTTTCAGTCTTTGCCACCTCGTAAAAGGTACAAATGCCCACCAAGTTAGTCAAGTAAAATATTTTTTAAAATCCTGGATTACCCACTTTTTTTTTTTACTTTATATCAAGTTTATTAGGAAAAATATCCTGAGGACTTGAGACCCAAACCTCATCCTGAATTCCTCCAGTTGAGTCCATCTCCACTTCTAAAATCCCGGTCTAAGCCATGTCGTATCTCACTGCAACCCCGTTCTGTGGCACCCCCTACTACAGTGTAGGAGCACAGACTCACACGAAATGCAGTCAGTAACTCAAGTGCTCTTGGTGTTTGACAGGCTACAAGTCAGAAAATGCTGTTATGCAAAGCATCCTTATGGGTATGTTCAAGGTGGAAATTTTTTACAAGGTTTCAATGTTCATGCCATTATTTTGAAAAGTACTTAACAGTTCCACTTTTCATCACCTTTTAAGTTATGAGTAAATGCCAACGTGTAAAATGTCATTATTTCCAGATTCATACTGTTTTTAAGTCAACTGAAAACTGTACACTTCAATATAAATAGGTAACTATAAGCAAGAACCTAGAAGGAACAAATAAACATAGGGAAGTAAAAACAGCATTAGGAGAGGCCAGAACCTATGAAAGTCTTCGGAGCCGAGAGCGCTACTCGGGCTGGGGTGGGGGAGGCAGCTGAGCCAAATCCTGGCAGAGCCTCAGTCAGGGTCCTGGAAGGGGTGTCATTTATTTTCTGTTTCTTTTCTAATGGTAAGAAGCCCCAATATAATACACAGGTAGTACTTAGACATATATAAATACATAAGACTTAAAACATAAACTTCAGACTTTATGGGCAAGAAACAAAGTCAATTAAGAAGGACAAAATTCACAATAGGGGTAAGGTTGAACTTCCTGAATCGGATGCAATATGCTCAGCAACATGATAAACTGCTTTACTCAGACTACCTTGCTGAACCCTAACAATGTTTTGAGATAGGAGCTATGATGCCATTTTTACAGATGAGTAAAATTAAATTCAGAAAAGCTAAGTAGTTTGCTAAAGCACACACCAACCCTAGAGGGTGAAGTCAGGATTTGAGACCAGGTAGACGCCCGGGACTCCCCTCCTACTCACAACCTTTCAAAAGGCTTGGTTTTCAATAGCTTAAGCACAGTTATATTACTGCAAACTGAAAATGACATGCCTAAGAATTCTCAAGTACACTCCAGTGTGGCTTTAGGCAATATTCCCAAACCGTGCTTTCTTGAGGATTTAATAAGCATGCGGGCAGAAAGGTCTTGTGGTCAAATTCACTTGTAAAGTAGCCTATCATCTCTCCCTCTCGGGTATTCCTATCGCATATTTGAAGTTTTGAAGAGCTCTTTTTGAAAAATTATTAAATAAACAAAAGTGATTGAGTTTCTCAAGCTGGTAAATTAATCAGGAGATTTTTTTTCCTTTAAACTGTGAATAAAAAATTAGAAGAAGACACAAAATAATAGGAATGGCATTGCAAAACAAGTCACTGGAGTAGAAACAATATTTTAGATAATAATAACATTACTATTTCAGACCTTTCTCTCGCAGGCTGAGCATTCTTCTCAACACAGTCACTGGATCCTGCAGATTTGCTTCCTATTTCTCAAATTCATTTTTTCTTTCCATGTTTACTCCTATGTTTTAGCTTAGATCCCAATCATTTCTCCACTGGAAAACTGGAAAATCTTTTAAATTTTTCCCCCTGCCTCCAATCTCATCACCTTTGAATTCATCCTCCCTAAAAGAGGCAGAGCTCGATCTAAATACTCAAATTCAGCTGTCACTTTTCTCACCTGAAATTCCTTTAAGCTCCATCATTCTTGTCCTTGAGCTAAAATTGAAGCTTCCAAATAGAATGCGCCCCCTTTGAACTGTCATTAGCAAACCTTCTTACCACCAACCCCCCCTGCTTTGTCACCAGCAGCGCCAACCGTGTTGTATTTCCACCTCCAACCTAAATGATTTGTCTTTCCGACACTGCCTCTGCTCCTGCACTATCCAAGCTCACAACCACACCCTTATACGTTTGCCTATTGTTCTTTCGTTAAGAGTCAAATTTCAACATCAACTGCTTCACAAGTCTTTCCCCTACTTGGCTTTGAAATCTTGACCTTTGAACTTTCAAACCAAAATTAGTGAAAGAGTTACTCTGGAGACTGCATCCATCTTTTACTACTCAGTAACTGCAGGACTCATCACAATTCAATTAATCATGCTATCTGTGCAATCTAACAATATAACTAATTATATCGGTGCTTTGATTTTCTTCTTGTAGAATGTGGAGCTGTTTGTAACTGGAGCATAGATTTACTATGAGGAATCAGGGCCGTGATGGAAATAAACTGCACTTAGACCTTGTCCTGGCCCTAAGTACACAATAATGCAAACTGGTGCTAATATCACATTACCATGATCAGTTTTGACATCTATTTGGGTTCTGTGTCTCCAGATATCTTTACACTAAGAAACCTTTCTTTCTCTCTCCCCCTGTCTCCCTGTTGCCTTCTCTCTCCCTTCTTTCTCTTTACATATTTAGTTCAGGCTTTACATACACATACCTTAAAAGTGCTCAATAAATGTGTATGTTAACAATTGAATGAGAATAGCCACAAGCTTCAAAAAATCCCAAACTGCCAGTGCTGGTGTTGTTGGTGAAAATCAGACTCTTCCAAGAGGGCCACGAGGAAAGCATTTCAAGGACCCACACACAGGAGACTGTGGTGTGGCAAGATTATTTATTCAGCTAGAAATCTGCTCCTGGGTTTCCAGTGTCCCATCTCTCTCCATCCTGCCATGGGAAAAATGTCCAACTTTATCTTCTGCCAAAGTTAGAACAAAAGCCAGTGCCCAGAGTTTCTGCTTCATATTAAAGCTCAGTCTTGTGGAGCCCATGTAATCTGCTGCTGGCCTTAGTAGCTGCTAGACCCATGTAGTCATGTGCTTCCAGGAGAGAGAGCACTCAGATGCACAGGGCCAGTGTTACTGGGTGGGACAGTGAGAGAGAGGGGGAGAGAGCTTCTCTGTTCCCTTGAGGTTACATTAGGTTCAGTTTGAGGTGGACCAGGTGCTTCTTCAGAATGACCAATCACCTTCCCAAGCTTTCATGGGCATTTTGATGGATCCACCCCTTCGACTAGCAGACCTCTGTGATCTAGCAGCTCCTTCTGTGACCTCGAACAATCAGATATTGGAGAGCGGAAGGGAGGAGCATTAATCCCCTGCATTGAGCAATGCTACAGTCCTTTGGAGTATGAAAAGCTGTAGCTTCTTTGTGAAGCAAACAGCCTTATGCTCTCTAGTTTATTAAGCTCAATGTCTAATTCCCTCTGCTTCCTTTTTTATTAATAATTAGCTAACTACCTATGGTAACTGTGGTAGTTAGAAGACTTCAGATTTTAAGTAAATTGTAATCCTATTGATGATTGAATTAAAACAGCTGAACAGGGCTGATACCCAGCAGATTTTGGTGTACTCAAAGTTCATTTTTCATGTCTATATTGGTAACAATCATATGATACCTTTCAGTTAAAATATGTCACTTTAATTTAGTGGTTCACCCAGCTTCCACCACAGGGCCTTCGTGGGAATCGAACAACTGAATTTATTCACAACCTGTGTGGACACGCACTTGAGATGGCTTGGTGAAATCGATACTGGTAATGATAATAAAAACATAACAGAAAAATAAACATGCCAGTTTATTTGATATTCATATTAGCCCAACAATGTAGAAAGTTATCTCCTCTGGGTAGATGACAAAACTGACGCTCGTATTGGCAAAGGAACTTTCCCAAAACAAAATTAATATATAACAGCTACAAATATAAATTGATCTCTGAATGTCAAGTTCTTGCACTTACTCAGACTACAACCTCTAGTCCAACTACAATTGCTAGTCAGTTGTATCCAACTTCTTTTCCCAGAATTTCAGAGTAATAAATATGTAACTTGAGAAATTCATGTTTGAGGCATATTTATGTATTGCTAATTCTGTTATAGTCGAGACCATTCAATGATTACACTCAAGTGTTCGTGAATCTGCATTCTCATACCTCAAATAGAAATAAAATATGAGAAAATAATTAATTCGTGTCTTATACACCCAAAAGAAAAACTTCACTTTGAACATCTGTTTCCAGTGCTATGAATCATGCCAGCTCTAAATGAGTATCTTCACAATTCCCAGATTATTAGTTATATCCCAAACATGAGAATGACTTTAAAATTATTTTCTTTTGTCACCTAGTCTAGAACCAGAGACACTACTTGCATGCAAAAACCAGGCACTAGAAAACAACAAAAGAAATCACCATGGTTTTTCTGAAGGGTTTAAAATTCATTCAATCTTCCTAATTTTTCATCACCTATTGAGTTAAAAAGTATACAAGACAGGAAATTCCTTAACATGTAAAGCAGATTCTCTGCCAGAGCAACCACGATTCATTAGACCCTGCACTACTTGATCTCCGGGGAAGTTGCTTCCATAATCTGAGAATTATTGAACGCCAGAAGATAATCGTATGCAAAGATATGCACTGTTAGTGGCTCCAGATAAACCTGGCAAAGTCGCATTACCATAGAGGAATAGAACACCAGGAACATCCCGTGGGACCATATTAAAGTCTTCTCATCTCATAGATGTGTGATATCATAGGCGTATTACACAGTCCCCCAAACATTACAATACGTGCAAAGTCAGGGTGAGGGGCATGCATAAGATAGGCCCTCCCTCCCACTGAGGATGTCAGGTCTGCAGTTAGACAGGTGTGGACAAAAATATCCTTTCAATATTGCCTAAACTGACTCAGAGATGCAAAGGGACCGTTTTAAATTAAAAAAAAAAAAACCTATAAACCAATCATCTATGGTGTATATTCATGAAGTCATTTAATGTATGATGGAGGAAGAAACTTGCTTGGCATTATAAGTCAAATATAGGGCCAGTGATATTTTCAGGGTTTTGAGCCTTTTCATTTAAAGTTGTTAGTTATTTTCCTGAAGGGTTTGAATTCCATCCAGTCTTTAATACAAAGTAGCATTTTTCAGATTTGGACTCTTTTATTATCCATTTACTTACAAAATTTTAAACCTTTACATTTTGAATAATTTAAAATTCTTTTTCTAGAACTAGTTTTCATATTTAGAAAGTATAATTATAGTTTTAAATGACTAGACAAGTGTATGACCTGGTCAAGGTGATGCAGTGAGGCTTAAAGGCAAATTCTTAGCTTGTGTGTATTCACTCACACACATTACTGGTAATACACTCTCCAGTTTATGTCTTTGGTTCTTGATGATTTGTGAGTGTATCTTTAACCTCTAAATATTGAACCTGTGTATTATGCTGTGTATTCTGAGGTGTATACCAGACATCAAATGTATCCTTACCACTAAATATTAAGATAATACAGCCTCCACACTCTCAAAAGCATGCTCTCATTTTCAAGCAGATTTTTCAATAATTCTGTTTTATAATTTCTTATAAAATCAAGAAATTGCCAAGGTTTTATTTTAATAAATGCAATATATCAATAGTTGTTTTTTTAAATATTTTATGTGTTTATTTTTGGAGAGAGGGGAAGGGAAGGAGAAAGAGTGGGACAGAAACATCAATGTGTGGTTGCCTCTCATGTGTCTCCTACTGGGGACCTGGCCTGCAACCCAGGCATGTGCCCTGACTAGGAATCGAAACAGCGACCTTTGCTTCACAGGCCCATGCTCAATCCGCTGAGCTACACCCGCCAGGGCAAAATATGTCAATAGTTTTATCCGTGTTGTTAAAAATGCAGTAAAAATATTTTGATGTTTTAGAAAAAATGCATGCATCTGCTGGCATAATGTCAAATGTTAAATAAAGATTGTTAACACAATATGTATTTTATTATGTCACTGTCTTTCTATCACTTTAATGACTCATTATGCAAAGAAATAGTCACTAACTACTTGTTCCTCACTTTAGGATAATTTTGATGTGACAGCTATCGCTTTGTTCTTGAAAATTTTTTATACAGACAAACATTTAAAACTGTCCCTGCCTATGAAAATACAAATTATTATTCAATTGTTTCTATTTTCTCTTCTGCCATATAATGTTAGTATAAGATACAGGTAAAAGAAGAAAATTAATCCATTTATTCTGTTTACCATCTGTGACTTCCTGCCGTGGCTACAGACATCTACCTGTGTATCAGGGTGCTCCCGAGAAATAGAAGCAATAGGCCCTATGTTCTAAATTTATTTTAGAACTGGCTCACATGATTCTGAAGGCTGAAAAGTCACATGATTTCCTGTCTGCAAGTTGAAGACTCAGGGAGGCCAGTGGTTAGTTTAAAAGGGCTGAGAGCCAAAGACCAGCAGTACAGATTCCAGGTCAAGTCTGAGGCCTGAAAACCAGGCGTACTGAGGGCAGAAGATCAGTGTCTCAGTTCAACAGTCAGGCAGAGAGAAGGCAGGTTCTCTCTTCACCTTTGTGTTTCATTCAGGCCCTCAGTGGACTGAACGATGCTCACCCTCAATGGAGAGGATAATGTACTTTGCTCTATCGGCCCATTAAAATGCTCATCTCTTCCTGAAACACCCTCACAGATGCACCCAGGATGGGAATCTCGGCATCCTATGACACAGTCAAACTGAAACACAAAATTAACTATCACAATGTGTACATCTATTTTTGAACTATAGTACTTTTCTTGTAGAATTTGTAAATTAAACTGTTTTATTATTTCTGATTTTTTAAATATTCATCTAAAATCACCTTCTCTTTTATTATACTAATATACTTTTGAAGATAGACTTACTTACAATGGTATCATTCCAATGGTTATAATAGGTCGATTAAACACAGAAAAAACTTTCACCCGGAATATAACTATACATTGGTATGTGAATGTTTTGATTTAGGATGGGTTTCAGTCTACGAATTTGAAACTACCAAGCAGCTTCTAGTAATGGTACTGCAATTTTGTTTTACAACTATGCTGATGAATCCCAGTCTAGACACAGCAAACACCTGATGGAGATCAGCCCAGCATTCAATTTCTTTTTTTATCAATATAAATATATATTTTATTGATTATGCTCTTACAGTTGTCCCATTTCCCCCCCCCCATTCTCCTCCACCCTGAACACCCCCTCCCACCAGCATTCATGTCCTCCCTACTTTAGTTCATGTCCACGGGTCATACATATAACTTCTCCAGCTTCTCCATTTCCTATACTGTTCTTAGCCTCCCCCTATCTTCTACCTACCATTTATGCTACATATTTATTTTCTTATTGATCTCTTTGCTGAGACTGTCTACAGGATGAATGTATATATATATATAATTGCCACAGAGCTATACTCTGCTTTGCAACTGGTCACACAGATGTATTTGTAGACAATGTATAGAGAATTTAAGAACGATGGCATAAAAGCTAGTTTCTTACTAGCAACTGATGGAATGAAGTGAAATCTGGAAATTGATATGCAGCTTGTTTAACAATGAAAAGAATTTTGGACATTGGACTTCAAACAATACAAAAAATTGGGACTCCACTGGGCTACTGATAACATTCAGTTTAACATAGATTATGTTTGTGTGTGTGTGTACTGAACATATTTTAAAAATCAACTTATGGTTGTTGAAACCTATTACTCCAATTTTCATAATGCTTTACTGATTTTTGCCAAAAAGTTTATTTATAATTTATAGTATGGTTACTATAAAAATTTATGATGTCTTTGTTCATGTTAGTAAGACTGCTATTATCTTGTAGTAATATATACTAAAACATTATGTTTATGTGTCCCATGTAGTTTGTATGATTTTTAAGATTTTTGAAACATCTCTGTGAGTTAGGAAAAGGCAAAGATTATTTTCCCTATTTTACAAGTATAAAAAGAAAGGCATACACTGGTCCTACTGTTTAAATTTGTTAACACTTTAGGTCTAGATGAAAAACTAAGTCTCTTCACTGAGAGATCTCTGAATACCACACTACAGTAATGGTTCAGATACAAACATACTTTAATATGACCTTATAATTCTTTAAACCCTGGACTGCTATGGAAAAGTCACGTGAGCAAACATTGGCCAGAACCCTGATTTGTGAGTGAGGCAAAGCCCAATGAAAAATTTTGAGTTTGCTTCTTGTGGCAGCACCCAGCAGGATCCAGGAGCCCCACCACGGGGGGCACCAGCAATGAGCCTGAACTAGACCGCTCCCACAAATGATAAGGTCCACACTCTGCTGCCTTTCTTAGATCCCGAGCATTCCCTGAGCCTTTCACTCCAGACTTCTAGGAAGTGTATGAGTTAGAATATAAAACTCTAGTAAGGTATATAAGGGAAGTTCACTTCAAAATAAGTCAATGTGATCTTGACAGGTGCATCAGGAGAGCAAAAAATTGGTCACATCAGCAGACTTTTAGGAAAAGTGCACTGAGCTACAAGGTATCAGGGCTCCAGTTCTGGAATTTCCCCTTAATGCCTATGCAGAATCTTGCCAAATAATACACGTTTCTTTGGTATTCCTGCTACTGTAGGATTGAAAGCATTTGGTTAATGACCTCCCACATATAACATTCTCTCCATATGTGCTGTATTTTTTGGACTATAGGATGCACTTTCCTCCCCAAATTTGGGAGGAAAAGTGGGGTGTGTCTTATAGTCCAAATACAGCTTACCTGGCTCGCTGTGGGGAGGCAGGGGTAGCAACCTATGTTATTTATGATATTAAATATTTCATCACATCTTTTGCTTCATAATTTTTCCCATTTTCCTCCTCTAAAACCTAGGCATGTCTTATGGTCCAATGCATCTTATAGTTCTAAAAATATGGGTAACAGTCTATAATTTTATGATTTCTTTTGGTTTAGAGACAGGGAGCCAGACACAATGTGATATAGAAAAAGTAGGAATGGATCAAGTCTTAGGGATAATTTAGTCCACTTACAAGTCAGCTGAGTCTCTTACTAGAATAAGGTGCTCATCACCTACTGAACCTACCTAATACAGGACAGGGTAAACTTAAGAGATATTATACATGTAGAGAGACTAGATAGTTTTTATACATAATACTAGACATTAAAATAATTTTATTGACATCATCATAAAAAGAAAAATGTTGAAAATAAACGCAGACCCAGGGTGACCCAGATATTGAGTTTAGAAAACACAGTTCTTTAAAATAATAGTAATTCATGTGTTTAAGAGAATAAATGACACAATAGAAATGTCACTAGCTGTAATCTTTTAAAAAGTCAATTAATTAATTAAATGGAATATCTAAAAGGGAAATAAGTATGTAATTGATAATAAGGATGTGTGGATGGGCTGAGCTGCAGATCATACACAGAGGAAGAAAAGGTTAGTGATTTGGCTGATAGGTAGAAAATGCACAGGCTAAAGACTAGAGAGAGAAAGAGATGGAAAGTATAACAAACATTTGGGGTAAAGGGAAAAAGTCTAAGCCACATTTAAATTGAGTTGGGGGACTAGGGATGGAAAATGATCTCACTTTCCTCAAAGTTCAGAAGGAACCTCTTTATTCCACTGCCCAGAAGGGTGGCTTGGGAAAACCACTCCCAGCCTCCTGTAAGCCCCACCCTTCTTCATCTGGTTAGGCAAAGCAAAGCACCCACACTGGTGAGTCCCTCAGTTTTCTTCTCCCCTTTCCCAGTACACAGTCTCCAGACAGTGAGGGGGAAGAGGGTGGAGAGCACTCATTGGGGATCACATCTGCCCACCGATCCAAGTCTCGGTCTTTCATTCTTTTCGTGCCTAATGAAATCCACGTATTGAACCTTGTCCATCTTGCTTTCATGACTTATTTCTCAATTGGCTCAAAAGTCAGGAATGGTATAAGAGGAAAACAAATGATTCATCTTCAACCCCAAATAATGAGTAGGCATGAAAGTTCTCAGGGAAAATGCATCTATTTTCAGTTTGAGTTCCCCAAACACACACACATACACACATATGCACACACTAAAACACACATGCTCATTTATAAATGAAGTAAGATTAAATTACTATCAAGAGCCACATTCATAGGAGGGAAAATAAATTGTAGAAGGGCAGCTTGAAGAAGAGTATGTCACCTCTCGCGAGGTCTGTTCCCAGTCCTCTCTTGATCTGTCGTACAGGGTTATCCTAGGAAGGGCCTGCGGTGCAGGACTGCCTGAATGGACATTCAGACTTGGTTGAGGCACAGCCTCCAATTGACTAACTGTCAGCAATTAGCCTCGATCATCCATAGGAGTGAAAGAAAAACAAATACATGAACCTTGTTTCAAAACATAGGAAAGCCAGGGCTTTCCTGCTATATCCACACAACTCAGTCAGTCTGAGATTAAAAAAATATATGGACAATAATTTCTGGGGAAGTTCCTGGACTTTGGCAAATATAGGCAAGGTTTTGTTCTTTCTTTTTTATTTTTATTTTTTGTTCTTTCTTTTTAAAATAAATTACACCTAATGGAAATCACTTGCAATTTTAGTAATAGTGGCATTTCTAACATTCTTTCTCCTGCTTTCTTCTTACTTTTTTCTGTTATTGACATTATCAACCTTCGGGGATTCTTTAGACTCTTACTGCCCTACTTAATAACAGTTGCTCTTCCTTTTACTGTCACAGCTTTTTAACAGCCTTATTACTTATTATTATTGCCAATCACTCACAGTTAATGATGTACACAGAATCACCTTTATACGTCTACTTTTTGACACCGTAGACTTAACAATATGCAATTGTTTGATATCCCTTTTGGCAGGGATGTGTCGCTGTTCTGATTAAGAGCTATTTTGAACTAGCTTTCATCTTCTAGCATTTAAATGATCTATGACCTCATGTAGCTTGCTGTGTTTTTCTCCATTATTTATTCTTCCTCCCACATTAACATCATCTGTTGAAATGTCTACTTTTTTAAACTCCTGCACTTTGTTTTAAAATTTTCAAGTCAAGTTAGATTCCCACACCCTAAGCATTGTTTTTACAAATTACCTGAAAAAAATTTTTAAGAATAATTTTACATCCTGCTTGGAAACTTTTAAAATTATAGAACTAAATTTAGACACTATGAGCTGATAGGACATTAGAAAAAAATCTATTTTGAAATCCACTCTTCCAACACCCTTAACTTATGAAGAAGAAAACTGAGCCACAGAGAAGTGAAGTTAGTTGCCTGCCTCAAGTCACACAGACATTAGTGTCAATCATGCACAGAATTTGTGCCTTCTGTATACCAGGCTGGTGCTGTCTTTTTTATACCATGTTATTGCTTGTACTCGCCCACTGGTTGAACCTTTTTAAGAACTTTGTCAGTTTCTCAACATCCTCCATTCCAATGTCCTTTTACCTCAAGTTCTCACTCCTAAATTCACCCAAAGCCTTAAATTTATAAATTTCCTCTTAATCTCCTGGGCCAAGGATAAGTGTATATACATTTCCAATGTCAATGCCAAATATGTTGGCCATTCACTCCTTCAGGATCTCTAGGACTTTGCACTTAAATTTCATAGTACTGATTTGACTTTAGTATGTGATCACATATTTTTCCCTCATTGAATTGTGACAATAGCTGTGACTTATGCATCTTTGTAACCTTAGCATATCACACATAATTGGCATTCAATAAATGCTTGTTAAATAAAAGAAAGAATAAATGAATTCATTAGAAGTATTAATTAATATTAGGGAGATCTCTCTGGTCTACCAGTTGAGTCTTGGGGAAAAGCGAAGGCGCTGAGGAGCTGAATAATATGAGAGATGTCGGGGAAGATATAGCAATAGTAATGGACATGAAATTCTCTGTCCCCAGGTAATGGGTTTGTACAAAAACAACACTGTTCAACCAGTGTTGGAAATTGGAGGTGGAGGGCAGGTAAGACAAGTTCTGTAATGTCATTTGACTGTGATTATGGCCTGACTAACAACTTCAAAAAACATCTAAAATAAGCTAGCCATTGCAAAATATTTCATAATTCTACCAGCCAATTGATTTAAGGCAATTTGAATTCAGTGGAGATAAATACAATAAGATAATTTAACTTGGTAGATAATTTAAATTATTATCACCTTGTCTATAATGCATGCACTTACTCTTTTGCAGCTTCTGAGGTAATGAGTAACTTATGTAATATTGGCATGAGATTTTTCAACAACTCTGTCGCATTTATTCCATAGCATATTAGACTAAGAATCCAGTAGGCTTTGTAAAATATGAGCTGCTTGTACTTTGTTTTGTAAAAAAACTTTTGTGTTGTAAAGAATGTATCCTTGATCAAAAGTACGTTTGGTCTTTGCCTTCCGATTCTGAGAGATATACCCTTAGGATGTCATGCCAGTATATTTTACTGATATTTGGTTATGTATGTTTTTCTTGTTCATTTGAGTGATTAGAGACCCGATTATTTAAGTGAACTGTTGGGGCCTTGGCTTGCTGATGCAGTCAGCTCAAGAGGCTGCACTTCTTGTGTTGCCCATGAGAGGGCGCCAGCATTGCATCCGTAGAGCACGGGAACCAGCTGTCAATCAAGGTACTGATCACACGCTGATCAGGCACCTAACTGACCAATCACTAACAAGAGCACGCGGTGATCATGCACCAGGGCAACCTATCAGGGCTACTTTCCCTTTCCTGTCCGTATATACACCCCCCCCTTAAAATAAAACCTTGCAGTTTGAACAGAATCCAGTCTTACTGCCGTTCTTCGCGCCTCTTGTTCTCCCCCCTTTCATCCGTTTCAGGTAGACTCGGGACCCCGTTGACTGTTCCGTGGGCCAGAGCAGTGAACTTCACTAATAATGATGAATTTTCTGTTTGATAATTTTAACTCTTGGATTCTAAAATACTTCACGTATAAATAACATTTCTGCCACCAGAACTATAACATACCCCAATCAAGTCCTTCAATGCAAAAGTCACATGAATAGTATTTTCAAGACACCAGGGGCATGAGTTCAGAACCTGTGAACATCCTTGCCATTTTACTATTCCAGTACACACATTATCATTGAATCCAAGCAAATTTATTTTCTCAGTATCTTTTAGTTCAGCCTAAGCTCCCTATCTCCGCCAACACCATCCAGATCCAAGCACCTGTTAACTCTCCCCTATGCTTTGCAAATAGGTTTCTTTTAAAGAATATATTGGGCACATTATTAGAAATTATGCAATGAAGAGCCTAAAATCCATCTCTTAGTTTGCACACTTAAGATGTATATTTGCCTCACATATGTCATATTTCAATACACTCTCAAGAAAATACTATAACCTAAGAAATTTCTGACCTAATGCATATTTGTTTACCACATAAAAGAAATAACCTTTGGGTTTTCTTCCTAAGGTGCCAGGTACCCAAGAATGCTGTGAAATTTTTGATACTATAAGAGAAGATTCTCGCCATAATGCTTGTTAATAATTTGATCAAGGTTTTCTCAAAGTCTGTTTCATGCTCTATAAGCTAAAGGTAAGCTCTAAATGAGAAGCACTATAATCAAACTATGAAAAAGCAAAAGATAGTCACAATTACTAACATCTCTATTTTCTAGATTCTGAAAACTGAGCTACAGGTGGTTAAGCAGTTGCCTCAAATTGCCCAGCAGGTAAGGCATAGCATTTGAATCTTAATAGGGCAGTTTGACATCTAAACATTTTGTATCTGATTACATCTCTATGTTGTTTCTAAAGGGAATGGAGTCAGCTGGATAAAAATAAAAATTATATTGTGTAAAACACTCATTTTTATTCATGTGGATGTGTAATTCACTTGTTAGTAAGAAGTGAAAATATAGTTGAAACCTAAGATAGTCCTGGCTCAAATGTCATAGCCAATAAATCTCTCCATGTCGAGTTCTTTTATGAAAAATATGCCACCCCTTTTAGCTGTAAAATGAAGTGCAGAGGTCACTCTGACACACACAGAGGAAATCAGCAGAATCATCATCACTTCCACTTTCTGGAAAGCATCCCTTGTACACACATAAAGTTGTGACTATCCTCAAATCAGAAAAATAGTTTAAATAAAGCTGTGCCAATAAAAATCTGAATTCACATATTTTGGGAGTTAGAGTGATTCTTTTATTTCCTTTTTATTGAATTTATTGAGAAGACACTGGTTAAAAAATTATACAGGTGTCATGAGTGATTCTAAAAGTATTAAAAAGACCTTCCATAATAATATCACATAGTTTAGTTGTCCACCTAGAATTGTAGAACTTTGTAGAAACAATGAAATTATGCAACTAAATGCACATAGTCTAACGATGAGGAGCTAAGAGAGAGGGAGATCACCTAGGTGACATTTTGGGGTGTTTTGCAAGACTCATTGGCAGACGTCAGATAAGACACTACTAAAAACTCCCAGACCTTTATTTTTTACCACATCAAACTATTTTCTTCTATAAAATTAATCATATAAAAATATCTTTCAAATCTAGTCTAAAAGCCATGTAAATAAGAATTACCTTAACTATTTCATTAAAAATGCAGAATCCTAGGATTTCTTATAACATATTAAATCAGAATGTCCAGAGTTATTACTATAATAAGCATTTTTGTAAGTTTTCCTTGGGTAAAGTTTGAGAACTACTGCTTTTCGAAATATAGGTCATTTATTTGTTTACCCGTGGTGATACAATAAAAAGATCCCTATTTGAGTTTACTTTATTTTCTCAGTGATGTGGCAGCTATCCCAAATTTCCTTTCCCAATTCCAAATGAAAATTGGTTTGTGTATTCATTGCTTTTAAAGATAACTACTCTAACATTCTTAGCAAATGTGTTATATTTGAATGCACATTATATGCACTTGACTAGGCCACCCCATTCATTATAACCAATTTTTTTAACAATACAAAAACTATTCTAACATCTGTGCTTTCATATTGTTAACTGTAACATTGAAAACTATAATTGCTTTTCTTCTGAAGTTACAAGTTCTTTAGGGATAATTTGGTAGATAAGGAGACTGACTCCTGGCTAGAAACCTACATGTGATTTCTGGGCCCGATCATAGGCAGTTACAAAGTCTTTATCCAGCAGGCTGCGGGGGGGAAGTTGCCTTCTGCACGCCAGTGCATCACCTTCTCTGATAGAAACCGTTTCACATACTTCCATTTCTAGCCCAGGTGCCTTTGTTACTAAATCTCCTTATCGGAGGCCATGCACAAGGATCCTCTGGTCACCTCTCGAGGTCTTCTTATGGGGAGAAGGAGGAGACACCTTAAACTTTCCCCCAGTCTGACTCAGTACCCAGTACTTTCCCACCCAACCTCTTCCCCCTGCCAGCTCCCCATGGTTGATGAAAGTGACAGGGCCTTTTGTTCAGGGCTCCTTCAAAAGTAAGATCACCTCCACGTCCGCGCTGCCACCTGACCCCTGAACGCTGTGCTATTCAGTGAGGGAAAATGGAGTTGGGATTTCTTTCATTTTTGTATAACTCTTGCTTAGTCCAGTGTAGTAAGTGATTGAAGACTTAACCCTTTTGTTCATGTTTTTTTTCTTTCACTGGCCACCTTGACACCTGGCAACTCAGCCTCCCCTTCCTGCTGCTGACCTCCTGACAATACACACTTACATTCCTCTTCTGTTGGAGAGACTGTCCTCTGGCTTTGTTAATAAAAAGTACCAATTATATGGCTTTGATTCTGGAACATCAATTTTCTCCTGCCTTCAGCGCTCCTGCTTCTCAGGCCTTCAAACCTAGACTGGAATTAGCTCTCTGCAACCAAGCCTTTGAACTACACCCCAGTCCCCGGCTTGCACTGGCACTGGCAGATGGTGGGACTTCTCAGCCTCCACAATCCAGCCAGCCAACGCCTTCTAATAGATGTTTTCAGAGAGATGGATAGATGATAGTGAGACAAATAGCTCTTCTATTAGTTCTAGTTATCCTGAGAACCCTGACTAATATAGACCTTTCCTTGATTGTTCACATGAGACTTTTGCTAATGATATTTAGCATACTTAGGCACTGCACATAAAACATCGACATCAGAAATTGGCTAAGGCACTTAACCAGTTCCGGCTTCAACATGGAAAGAGCTTCAAAATTGTTATTGGCACCTGTTATGAGCTAACCTGTGTCCGCTCGAAATTCATATGTTGAAATTCTAACTCGAGGTACATTAAAATGTATCTGTATTTGGAGATAACAAACAAAAATGATATCGTTCAGGCGGGTCCTTATCCAGTATGACTGGCTGGTGTCCTTATAAGGGAAGATTTCAGATACCTGCAGAGGGAAGACCCTGTGAAGACACGGGGAGAAGCCCGAGTGGCTGCATGTCATCTAAAGAGTGAGGCCTCAGGAGAAACCGACCTTGCCCACACCTTGATTTTAGACTTCTAGTCTCCAGGACGGAGAAAAACAATTTCTGTTGTGTAAGCCACCCTGTCTGTGGTGCTTTATTATGGCAGCCATAGGCAATAAATGCACCACCCTTACCGTAAGAGAGAGCTGGACTTTTCTCAGACCCATCAATAAACTGAGATTGTGGGAGAAACTCAGCCTGAAATCTAAAAAGCCACAGGACGCCAGAAAGCCGTAGCTGAGATCTGTATACATGGATTAGAGCCATGAACCACTGGCAACATTGAAATGGCCGTTCCGACAACCTGCTGGGGGCTTAGTGTGACCTACAGTAGCAATGAGAAACTCCTGGGAGCCACAGCCTCAGCCCTCTCAACCCCCACACACTTCTCTGGACTTTTCCTCTGGGAACCTGCCTGGGTTTTCAAGTGCGGGCTGTGAGTGCTGGCTTCCTTCCAAAGATCACACTGGAAGGAAGGCTGAAAAAGAGTAACTTCACAGTAAAGAAACCTGACAAAACCGTCTCTGCCACGCGGGTGACATCAACAGTGACGCCATGCTGATGGAACGTGACTTTGATGTGTTGTGGCGAGAGGAGCACTTCACCTCTGTGCCGTTCTCCCCGAAATCCAGGACCTGAGTCTGAGCATCAGAAGAACGTCAGACAAGGGCCAGCTGAGGGCCAGCTTGAATGGTCTACAAACTACCTGACCATTCGTCCCCGAAACTGTCGTAATCCACAAAAACCAAGTAAGGCCTGAGAAAATGTACAGGCTTTAATTAATTTTTAAAAAGTGATGTTTGAAAATCATGGTTCTCTATATATTACATATTACATATTATATTATATTATATTATATTATATTATATTATATTATATTATGTTATGTTATGTTATGTTATGTTATGTTATATACACATATGAATATACACATACCAAAATGCTTCCAATCATTACAGAAGAATATAATGTGTATAAAGTGAAAAGTAATAGATTTCCTCCCCTCTCATCCTGTCTTTTCTTCCACTATTTTACAGTTTCATGTATCTATTTAGCATTTTCATACAAGAATATTTATTACTTTTTAAATTTTCAACAAATCAGACTGTACTGTATGTATTGTTCTGAAACTTGCTTTAATTTGCTTAAAAATAAAAACTAAATTTGTTCACTTTCCATTCAACTAGTTGTTGAATACATACAGGATAAAAAGTATATTTTCTTAATATTCATAAACATAACTTTTATAAGTGGTTGTCATGTAATAGGCAATCAATAAATATTTGTTGAATGAATAAATGGCTAATTCACATTTCTCAAATCATAAATGATAATTGGGTACAGTGACCATTTAAGTGAATGTCGTGCGAGACGCTAACTTATTTTTGCAGCTGAAGGGAGTAAATTAGGAATTTTCAAAATAGAGAGTAGTCATGCAAATTTGTTAGGCTTTTATTCATATTTGGATTTTTAGAATTCAATATCTGGAAATATAAATAAGATAATTTAACTGCAGGATAAATGAAAATGCTGAGGCTGTTTGCTCATTTTATTTCACTGTTGCATTAGTTTTGGCTACCACATTTTAAGCTATGTGCCAGGAAGGAAAATACAGATTTTTAAAACAGCACTGCATATAATCCTTACATTTTAAAAAAATCTAAATGATCTTCCATGGAATACGAAAATTTAGCATTCTCATAACATTTCTACAGTTTCCAAGTGCACACATAATTTCTCTAATTTCTGTTTTCCTCTAACTTGTGGTTTTCTCTAATTTCTTGCTATGAGCATGTTTGGCCTGTTACACGGGACATACCCAGGCATAAAGTTCAGCACCTGTTCAGATTCCACGTACATCAGTGCCTACCCTCCACAGGAGTGCACAGCAAAAGTTAAAGAAAACCTCAAGTGGTGTAAGGAGGCAGGTTTGCTTGGTACCTGAAAATACCCTGAACTGTGATTCTCAACATGCCTCTTGGCTTTCTTCCTGAGCACAGTGAGTGGGACACGGAGGGATAGTTCACTGGTGCTTGTGTGGCCTGGTCTCCGCCTCCCTCAGTCTTGCTGGTCCCTCTGCCAGCCAGTAAAAGCTTCATTCTTTGGGCAAAACACATTCCTCTCTTGTTGTGTGCAGAGCAGCCACAAACATTTCTCTATGTTGGCTTCCAGTCAATGTAGCGCTCGAGGGCCTGTCTTTTATTTATTTATCTTTTTATTGTTGTTCAAGTACAGTTGTCTCCATTTTCCTGCCACCACTTCCCCCCACACACCCAACCCCAGCTCCCACCCTCAATCCTTTCCCACTTTTCCTTTGCCTATGGGTCCTTTATACAAGTTCCTTGACTACCGTTCCCCTACTTTTCCCTGTTTTCCCCCCTCTCCTCTCTCCTCTGGTTACTGTCAGCTTATTCTTTATTTCAATGTCTCTGGTTATATTTTGCTTGCTTGTTTGCTTTGCTGGTTAGGTTCTACTTAAAGGTGACATCATATGGTATTTGTCTTTCACCATCTGGCTTATTTCACTTAGCATATTGCTCTCCCAATCCACCCATGCTGCTGTGAAGGGTAGGAGCTCCTTCTTTCTTTCTGCTGCATAGTATTCCATTGTGTAAATGTACCACAGTTTTTTGATCCACTCATTTACTGATGAGCACTCTCTTTTAAACCAGAGATCTTCAATCGGTATGCTGCAAGAAGTTTTAAAACATGTAATACATGACTATTTAGTCAGGGCCACTGACCTGTTTTGTCTTAGATTGTCAAACAAAAAATTGACAATAGCCAACCCAACAATAGCCATCAAATGTGAATGAACCAAAATTATACCTAGTTTTTGTCCGATAGACAAAAAATGTATTATTTGGTGTGCTGCAGAATTTTAGTAATGAGTTTATATGTGCTATGAGATGAAAAAGGTTGAAAATCGCTGCTCTAAACTACTAACTTAATTAAGGTACTATTTTTATCAAATAGAGTTCCTTAATTGAGAGGAACAGTGCCAGTTGTTAAAATAGTTATACAGTAATAAAACTGTCAGTTCATCATTATACCTAAAACAGTGGAGGCATCAGATAATGTTAATTTAGTGGAAATTTCAAGAAGTAAATGGAGTCATTTTAACTATAATCAAATAATGTAAAAGTGTTCCAGTTTCCTCTTGTCCCATTTGGTGAAACTGTAATGAAAAACAGACATTTTATAAGTAAACTAATGAAAGAAAGAACACTTTAACAAGGATGTTGAACCAAAAATGGAATGAGTCTTCTTGAGAAGTACTAAAATATTTGTCATTTTTTACCCTTGAAGAAGATGCTGACCCTTCGTGAGATAATTAAGGATTTACTTTGGAAAGAAAATAAATGAGTTATAATGCCTTTTTCCAGCTTTGTAAGGATACAATTCAAAGTCAGAGTCATTTTATTTTTGTTTTGATTGGGAAATTCTCCTTCTCATTAAATTGTAAGATGTTACCACCAGTGAAGAATTCAAGGGTGATCTAAAAAATATGAGATTATATGAAGCAGAATATGTAAAAATACTAACCACAGTTTAACACCGTGCTCATTTATCTGAATCTCCTTGCAAACTTACAGGTTTAGGGGACATCCGTGATTTTTCTTTAACTTCCATCCATCCCTTCCATTACATATCCAGGAATATGGCATGATTAGCCTTGCCCAGGCACGATGAAAGGAGAGGATTGGTTCCAGTATGGAACTGTCTCAGAAGGAAGCTCTGAGGACACAGCAGATAAACCAACTCTAGTAAAATAGGGGCACTTTTCAGAAGGGAACTAAGAGTCAAGTGGGTGGAATTAAAAAACAGAAACAACGGATTGGCAGGGGACGTGGTGGGATCAGGAAGGGCCAGTCCTGTACATGTGGAGACTTTCACATGATAAAACACCTTTCACAACATTCTTGATTTAGTCCAAAAACATTTGCCTTTTCAGGGAAACCTATTAAATTAGTAACTTGCCATAGCTCTCCAGGTCAATTTCTTCTTTCTTTTTTTAACTGAAGTGTAATTGACATACACACAGCATTAGGTTCACGCATACATGATGATTCGATATGTGTACACATTGTGAGATGACCACCGCAATAAGTCTAGCTGATCTTTTTCAGTTTAACACATGCTATAAATAAATAAAGATCCCTCCAGAATGACAGAATTGACATCTACCAAAGTGACATTGCATTGTTAATGGCTCTAATGAGCCTTCCCACACAAGGTCCAGCACTAATGCCCGAGCTGCAAGATCCTGCATTTGTCCTCTCAGGCTCTCTTTCCAAGTAGAAATCCAGCCTCCTGATCTTTAATTGGCTTTCTGATGGCAGCTCTGCCTTTACTGAGCATTGCTTGGTAAGCATAACACTGCATTTGATTAAGAAAAAGGAAATGCCTTTCTGCATTTAATGTAAAAGCAAAAGTTATATTTCAGACTCTACCTAAATAGTCAATGTCAAAAAATGTACTTTTAAACGTGCTACAGATATTTAATGGTCTTTCACGAGTGTCAATATTTTGTCCCAAATATTGCATTTAATGTTTCTTTTATTGCATTTTTGATTTATGAATTTTTTTATATTTTCTATTTTCCTGAAGTATGGGAATTCTAAGTAATTTAAAATACCTATAGACAAGCATTAATACATATTTATATGTATATAAAGCCCAACATTCATATCTTAACCTTTTCAAAACCTGCCAACTATTGGTGAATGCCTGTCTTTTATTCACCCAACTTCATTGCTTTCTTGTTTTATGCCCAAGGCTTAGCGATTGGGGTTTTAAAGCATCAAGCTTTAATGTTTTTGACTGATGTGGAAATTTTGCTTACTTTAAAGATGTTTTTGTTAACTTTGCCTTTTCTCATATTTTTCCCTGCTCATAATCACAAAGTCTTTGTGAATTAATAAATATTGTCGCTTATTTAAACCCCAAAACAGAGTGGGGTATTTTTCAAAGCGTGGGGGGGGGGGAGCTCTGCTTAATGTATGCAGACTTAACAATCATTTTTTTCTTCTCTTAATACATTTAAATGTGAAAAGATAATGCATGCAAATGGAGACCTCACTGCAAAGAATGACTAGTGTATCTATAATTAAGTTTAAGAAGAGCTTCTGTTTTTATGGCTTTATGATTGTTATTCAAGTCAATGAAAGCTTCAAATTAAAAAAAAACAAAGAATATAATTTTCTTTCATTTCAACTCTTTATTTTAAGAAGGTATAGAAAGGGGAGAATAAGTTTTAAAGTCCAATCCTCACTGTCAGAAAACCACCAGCATGGATGATGTCATGAGAGATGATCACATTAGTCCTTGCTGGCTTTGTTAGAGATCACATAACCCTGATGAAGACCGCGAGACTTTGAATCAGAAAATCTATGTTCTGATCCATGTTATGCAATTAATTAGCGGTGTGAACAACTCATCTAAAAGCTCTGCATCTCAGTGTCTTTATTAAGTCAAGCTGGCCACATGGCTTCCACAGGCTCTTCTAATGATATTTCATGATGTTGTTATAATCAAAGTTAAATTATTACTCTTTAAAGCTGAAGTTTTTAAAGAAAAATTTCATTTTCCGAAGATGGCCAATTAACATTCAGGACCTTAATTCTACAACAATGGAGATTTGCTCAAGGAAAGATATTGAAAACGTGAAATGCTGCTTTGGGTGATATGAAAGGAATGCTATTCCTTTGTATAGCCAATGATCTATCCTGGAAGTCCTGGGAAGAAATTATCTGATTAACTTCTAGGACAGAGAGAAAAATAAATAAATCTGGACCCTTACCCTTGCATTATTTTCAAGGAAATTAACAGACAATCCAGTCTATAAACATTAGCTGTGCTAGAAATCGCATATAAAAGTGCCCAGCTAAGCTCCCGAGAAATGGTTATGGCTGAATATGGTCCTCCTAACATTCATCCCCCTGTCAAAGTGGAGCACCGGAGGATTCCTGAGCATTTTTATAGAAAGCATCTTTATGTCCTTTACTAGACATTTAATATTATAAATAATAGCTCTATGTAGTATTTATCATATTCAACTTTATATCCTTGAATAATTTTAGGATATTTAGGAGAAGCAGCAAGGTATAAAGACTTCAGTCTCAGGAAATGGACCACCTGAATTTTTAACCTGGCTTTGCCCATTATAAGCTGTGAGACCATGGGTGTTGGCCACCATCTACAACTCTCCTGTGCCTCAGTTTCCCTGTCTGCTCAGTACGTGGCATTATCAGTGTATGGACAGACCATTTCTGTAGAATATGGGAACAACACAAATAATTCAGCAATGGGATTAGGGTTAGACTTCTGTTTTCTACCATATTATCAGATTCTTCGGGAGTAGGGGTATGACCTTAGATTCATTTTTATGTTCAGGAATTCTAAAAGCAAGAGCATTTATATATGTTTGTGCTTTTTTTTTCTTTTTCTTGGTAATATAGATATCAGAAAACTATCTTGAAGTTACTGGAAAGAACACTCTCATAAGGAGGGTAGGATTGAACATGGTGGGCTTTGGGACCTTCCCTCCATCTGCAGGTAGACTGTCTCCACAGCAGGGTGCTGAGGACCTTCCCACAGGCAAAGAAGGATGTTTTCCAAGAAGACTGGAGAATAACCCAATTGTCTGAGAAGAAGTGACACAGTAAAGTTGTTTGTATTTTGAAGGTCAATAGGAAATTTTGACTTATAACTAACAATATAAACTCACTATATGCTCAGGGATGATGTGGTTCTGAATCTGCAAGGTGATCAATACCCAGCAATTGTGTACCTCCTGCTCATTTTCTTCTCTCTCAGTATGGACTTAACCTATGAATATGATGAGACTCACTACCATCATGGAGTTATGGTACGTGGCACAGTTGACCTTAAGAAAGGGAGACTATATTTGGTGAGACTGACCTGACCAGGTCAACCCTTAAAAAAGGAACTAGCATCTTTCTGGAGATAGTTGACAGGAGGGAGATTCACCATTACTGGCTTGGAAGATGGAGGGGAAAGGAACATAAGGACTTGAGAGCGGCTTCTAGGAGCTAAGAGTGGCCTCTGGACAACAGCCAATAGGATGGTAGGGATCTAAGACCCACAACCACTGCATTCTGCCAGTACAAACCTGAGCTGGGGAAAGGACTTGAAGCTCCAGAGGGAAACGCAGCCTGGCTGACACCTTAATTTCAGCTTGCACAACTGAGCTCTCACCTAGGCCGTACTCAGGCTTCTGCCCTACAGATCTGTGAGGTAATAAGTTATTTTAAGCCACTACGTGTGTGGTAATTTGTTACACAGCATTAGAAAATTAGCCAGGTACTGAAAAGCTGACAAGCTCACAGTGGTTGATTTAATTTTTCCGAAGTTGTAAGTTTCACTCAAAAGTTCACATTATATCAACTGTTATTGCCACCTGAGAAGCTCAATTCATTCATTTGAAGAAAATGTGTATCAAAACCTGGAGTTTAAGTAGCCAAAATGTTTCAGTCATTTCTTCAAGTAACAACAAGTCAAATACAAAGGTCTGTCCAGACGGTATCCAGCCATGTAATATGAAAAATAAGAGATATGTATTGAAGAAGATATAAGAAACATTGTTTTTAGGACAATGGCGCCTCAGTCTTTTTCAAAGTAGACACCTTGGGACCTCACATGGTTCCAATCACCATCAGCTTCCTTGGCATATCTCCTGAATCTCATAGATGTTATGGAATCTCTTCCCGTTCAAAAGTGATTTTAGTTTTGGGAAAAGCCAGAAGTTGCAGGGCACCAAATCTGGGCTAAAGGGGATTGAGTGATTTGATATTTCACCAAAAATTCTCCACGGGACGTGATGCATGAGTGGGTGCATTGTAGTGATGAAGCTGCTAATCACCAGTTGTCCATAGCTGTGGCCTTCTGAATCATGTGAATAGTCTCTGTGGAGGGGTATTCAAGCTTAATGCCAAATGTGATGCAGATCTGTTGCTGTACTTGCTCAGTCATTTTGAATGTGACAGCCACACAGCACACATGCTCCCTCCATGGAGTCTACCACCCCCACTGACTAGTACAGTGAAGTCATCATTGTTCACACATGCACATTCCAGTCCACTCTCCTTGGCTGCCAGGTGACATCGATGTCATGCAAATCATTCTCATTATATTAACAATGGCTGGACTTTTTCTGGACAGATACTGTATAGCAACTTTTTACCCACTATTACTTTTGTACCATCAGTGCAAATGCAAACCTAACAAAAATGAGAACAATGGTTTCATATCATTATGGAAAAACATTTTAACTTTGAACCATTTGAAATTATCTCAGGGACCCCTCCCGACCAGCCCCTAACCCAAGTTTTCATAAACTACACTAAAAAATTATGAGTTTAAAACACAAAAATACTCATGCAAAGCAAGGGCAACAGCAGATTGATCCATTTCAGAGTCTCCCTTCTTAATCTTGGAAGTCAAATGACCTCAGGTTTTTTTTTATGCATGCAAATAATTAGGGTCAAGTCAGGGATCATATAACTTCACATGGAGACTACTGTCAAGCAGAATCAGAATAGGTAAGAAAGTATTTTTCTCACCATATTCCTGGTGCCGCGGGAGTGGCTACATTGTGGGTCCATCATGACTCCCAGATTCTTTCACTAGGATTTTAGGAAATCTAGAATCATATATATTTCTCAGTCAGTCCCAGAACTTTTCAGTAGCCTAACTTGCCCCTGTAACTTAACTTTTGTCCTGAAATGCTTTTATTGTATTTAGTACTTATGAACTGTTAGGAAGTTTTATGACCCAGAAAATCTATTTATACAGACTGATAAAGTGGTCCTTATTAGACATCACTTTGCCACATACAATAATGTGAAAATCGCTATTATAAAACATGGTAATATCATACATAAATATCAAATGGGGAAATAAAATATAGTACAGCTTTGCCAAACCCTCCCTTTAACACAGGAATCTATTTGGGACTAAGTTCTAGACAGACATTTATATATAAGATGTGTAGTGATTCTCTTCAGAAATATATGTCCATGATACAGATTATTAGCATCCCAAGTTATTCTGACTACAGGAGATCCTTTGTATGATATAAAAATATTAAATAAGAATTTTATTTCCTTCTCTTTTCCTTCTTATCTCACTGCTATATCTACTGCAATATTAGGTGTCTGTATTATAAATACTAATAAAAATTGGTATTAAATACTCAGAGGGATGAGGAAACTCTACAACAGATAGAATGGGGGTTCTGAAATTCCTTCAAGGGGAGAAATATGCCACTTGGGAATTAATTGGTAACATAAAAATAAGAGATGTGTCCACACCATATGTTGAGAACTGTATCTGTGAGCCAACATGGGCTATATTATATATTAGCAGATATTTAATGAGCACTTACCGAGCTGTTGTTAAAACTGATGTGTTCTTTGCCTTTCTTCCCTATTCAGCTCACATTTAACCTTTGTTCATGTTCACAGTCTACAGTTCAGGAACTGGTTGCCTCATTCTGACCCTCGACAGCCCAGGGATTCTACAGCAACCCACTCAGGCCTACTCTTAACATGCAGAACCCCAGGGTTTTCATCTTTGCTGCCTGCTGTCCTTCCTTTCTTTCAAATTCTCCCATCCTCTTAAGCACCTTAAACTTTTTTCAAACTTAACTGGTTTTGTGTATTATCTCAGATGCTGTTTGCTAAACTGCATTGGCCGATGCTAACTATGTTTCTGTGGCAATATTTAAGCCACTTTTCAGAGCCGATAGTTGTATCTTGTGAACCCAAGATGCACGTGCTGAAGGGGCTGTGACTTTGTTGGATAAAGCAAAGTTTACTTATTTTGAAATCCCAACACCAGAATTCCAATACAATTCTGCTACTTAAAATAGGTAACCTTGAGTAAGATATTCTCCCAAAATTATTTCCCACATTTATATCCTGAAGATAATACTCTTTCCTATATGCTATTCTAAGGATTAAATTAAATCTCATGTTTAAATGCCTGGAAATTTAGAAGTAATCAGTGAGAGTGAGTAGGATTTGATTCTTCGTTTCTCATTATCCTTTGATGGTTATTCTTTTACTCCCCTCACTAACTTAAAAACCTTATCTAATACAGGCTGTGGCACAAATAATGCCCCCTTTTATCACCTAAAAATCTTTTATGACGAACCCATAAGCATGTAATTCTGCAACATAACGGCATCACACTCAAGCACGCTGTAGGACGCTTTAGGTGAAATGCTCACATTGCTGCCCAGCTCGTGGGAGACGTTCACATTTGCTGCCATCCACAGTAATGGGCTTCCTTCAACTGGACCCTGTGTAATGACTTCAACACTAAACAAGGGTGGGGGGAAGTCGGTGTACAGTTATGAGTGTGCAAACAGAGTTTATTCTTGTATGAATGTTTATCATTTTTATTATTTGTCACATGAACAACTGTAAACCTCCTTTTGCTCCCCCCTGTATTTGATGACGATGATGACGATGATGATGATGACAGTGACCCCAAACTGTCCAACTTTGGACTATATTTCTCTTGAAATTCCAGGCCTTTATGTCCACCTGCTTGTGCACTCAATTGTCTTGAGCCCTCAAAATGGACATGTATAAAATTCAAATATTGATCTTTTTTCCAAGCCTGGTATTAGGTAGCTTGTTTCATTCTGTTCATGAAAATTCTATCCTTCCAGTTACAAAAGAAGGAAAAGAAGCTTTAAATTATCTTTGTTCTTTTTTTACAACCTACCAATCAAGATATCTGTTGCCTCTATCTTCATAATATATTTCTAATTTGACCATGTATCACTACGCCCACACAGATACACTAAAATAGGCCATTACCATGACTCATTAGCTGGCTAAATGGTCTCTGCTTTGCTCTTGGTTGCCAGCAGACTGTGCCCCATAAAGCTACCAGAGTGATCCCACCAAAACATTATATGTCTGACTTTACCCTGTTTGCAGGCCTTTAACACCTTCCTGTCCCAGTCAGACTAAATCCCAAATTCCTACACTAGCTTACTTGTTTATTTTTAATCAAGCAAACCATGCATGCTTCTAAACCTAAATCTTTTTTGTGGCTGTTTTTTTCCACTGCCTTTACACTCACTTTTTAAAATATATGCATGGTTTTGTCTGGTTTTGGTTTAGGGTACATGAACACAACACTACTGCTAACAGATTCAGGCAGAAACATGTAGCTCCCAAACAGGTTGTATGACAAACATTCTATTTTACTAATTCATATTTGTAGAAGGAATATCTCCCAAAGAATTCTGTATTGCCAAACTACTGCTTACCAACCTCTCCCCAGATTTTTATGAAGTAGGGAAGGGTTTTGCAGAGATATCAGCACCAACTATACAGGTTGTATCAGTAAAAAAATAAAAGAAATTTTGAAACATAGAGTTTAATTGTTATGCATTGAAAACTGATGAAAAAATTAATCTAGTTTAATTAAACATACTCTAGAAAATACAAGTGAATTAGAAAAAATTAAAACATTTGTTTTCACTTTCCAACTAAGGCTATATACCAAAATGAATGTATAAAGATGTAAGTATAAAATGCAAAATAATAGAACCACGTACAAAGTAGTAAAATCATATACTCATTTTTTCTAACCCATTACAGAGCTGAGGTCACCATAACCAAATAGCCTGAAATCCAAAGTATTATTGATTTTTCCAGAAAAAATGGGACATGAACACTGGCTCACCTTGATAGCAGGAGAAAGACACCTCCATTCAAGTAGGTAAAAAAAGTAACTAAACTTTTTAACAAATTGCTAAAGGTTGAGTGTGGACAGTAGAGAAGCATGGGTGCTTTACATTCGAGGGGAAATTGCATCTTCACAAAGGTTCTTCTTCCTGAACTTCTATTGGGTGCTTACAAGATAGAATCATAGTAGGAAGGAAACTGGAGAAAGCCTCCTTTGATGATTCATATCTGGGCAGGGGAATACCCACCAATATAAAAAAAACAAGAAATTCCAAAAGGAGCCAGGAAACAAAAAGCCTTAAGCCAATGAGAAAAAGGTAGCAAAGCCTGGATTCTGCCAAGCACAGTGAAGACCTACTACAGCTGGAAGAAATGTAAGAGAAAACCCACCCAACCCAGGTGACAGGCAGAAAACCATCCTGGGCCAGACCACTAGAGACAGCCCACTGCTGGGAAAGGAGCTGAATCACAGAGAAATTACCACTCATTGGGCATAGAGACAGAGGTTCTGTGGAAGAATGAGGCTGAATGAGGACAACAAAGAACTCTGTCTGACCACCCTCCACCAAGTTAGAAAATACCAAACAATAAGCAAGCGAGGACTATGGCTAGAGAAAGATAGAGGGGAGAGAGAGCGCTGATCTGCAATACAGACTCATGAAGAAGGCATAAGGCAAAGAGCTGGAGAGGAAAAATTGGGGGAAGAAAACCCCTGACAAACTGCCCTGCACTAAGAATGAAATAGAACAGAGTAAGTTAAAGTTGCTATGAACTAAAGGTGAAAATAACACCACCAAAAGACAGAACCAGCTCAACTCCTGTCTAGGTCAACTCAACATCCATGTTAATAGCATGGAAGAAAGAGAGTTGTACACATTTCCAGGCATAAATACTATGTACTTCAGTCCATGCTATTCTACACACTGTCTGTCAATCAATGTAAAATTTCATAACACACACAAGTCAAGGAAAAAAGAACATAATACTTCTTAAGACACAAGATATTCAATAGAATGAGACACAGAGATGACACAGGCTTTGAAATTAATAGGTAAGTAATTTAAATTAATGCAATTAATATTTTAAGCCCCTCAGAAAATGTTGGAGAACATAAACAAGTGAGAAATTTTAGCAAATTTAGTTTCATTTTGATGTGCTTGCATGACATATCTCATATCTTATTACTCTTTCCTCTGGGTACTTTTTCTATTTCTGTTTTGATTTTTGAAGTTGCTTTCTCCTAGGCACTTTGTGAGACATTTATTTTTTTTTATCCAGTCTGACATTTGAATCCTATAATTGGTGTGTTTATGATGTTTTACTTTATATAATCATGGGTATGGTTGACTTGAAATTTATCAACTTAATAGATTCTTTGGCTGTATTCCATCTGTCCTTTATTTTTTCTTCTTTATCAATCTACTGTTGGATTGAATACTTTTTATGATTACATTTTATCCAACTGGGTTTATTATTTATAGCCTTTCAAAATATCTATTGTTTATAATAATCAACTTAATTCATCAAGCAGAGTTGCTAGCTCTGTTAATATCAGAAAAGTATACATCAGAACAAGAAATACTGCAGATGCTAAAGAAGGACTTCACATAATAATACAAGGGACAATTAACCAAGAAAAAATACTAAATGTGTAAACAAATAAAAATAGAAACACAAACTCATAAAGTAAAACTAATATAGCTGTAAGAATAAATAGAAAAACCCATACTTACCTTTGGAGATTTCAACAATTCTAAGTAATTGATAAAACAAGTAGGCATAAACTCAGAAAAACTATATATGTATGTATGTATGTATGTATGTATGTATGTTATGTATGTATGTGATGCATGTATTATTGTCATTATTTCACACTCTTAATTGGGGACTTTTATGAATGTTACCCAATAAAAACAAAAATGTAGGGTCAAACACAAATCTACATAGAAATGTTTATAGCAGCAATATTTGTAACTGCTAAAAAAGTGAAAACTGCCTTCAGCTGTTGCATAGATAAGCTGGGTAAGACTCAGAAGGGAAAGGTCGTCAATTTCCCATGGAAAAAGACAAAGGGGGGCAGGATGGAGGGTGGGAGTGGAGTCAGGTGTGGTGGGGGAAAGTGGTGGTGGGAAAAGGGAGACAACTGTATTTGAACATTAATTAAAAAAGGATCAAAAAGAAAAAAGAAATAAAAAATTAAATCTTAAAAAATATAAAAAAGAATTACTGCACAGCAATGAAAAAGTGAACTACTGATACACTCCCAAAGTAGATAAATCTAATAATTAATCTACATGAAATAAGTTAGGCTCAACACACACACATACTCATATGCTACACATATGTATATACATGTACAAAATCCTAGAAGTAGAATCTTGGCCTAAGTGTAGTCACATACTTGTACTCTGTTATTGTCGTGTCCTATGGTGCCAAAGGGAATACAAAAGAACAAATCCTCAAGGGAACATTGAAATGGTCTTACCAAAACAAGGAGGAAAGAATAATGTGCATATAAAATCATATATACATGATTTAATATATATATATATGTATGTGTGTTTGTGTGTGTGTGTGTATGATGAGGTTTCCCAGGAAAAGAAGTACAGCCATTGTTAATACAACAAAAATAATTGGTGTGACATTGCTGTAACCTGGCAGCCAAGGAGAATGGACTGGGATGTGCATGCGTGAACTGTAACAACTTCACTGTACTAGTCAGTGGGGGCAGTAGACACCACCATTGATGGAGCAGGTGTACTATGTGGCCATCACATTCAGAATGGCTCGAGTGAGCAGAGTAACAACTCTGCATCACATTTGGAATTAAGCTTGAACATTCCTCCATGGAAACTATTCAGATCATTTAGAAGGTTGCAGGTATGGTCAGCTGGATATTGGCAGCTTCATCATGACAATGTGCCCAGTCATGCATCACATCTCATGCAAAGTTTTTGGTGAAACATCAAATCACTCAGCCCCCAACAACCGAGATTTGGTGCCCACTAACATCTGGCTTTTCCCAAAACTAAAATCACCTTTGAAAGGGAAGAGATTTCAGACTATCAAGGAGATTCAAGAAAATGTGATGGGGCAGCTGATGGGGATTGGGAGAACTATGTGAGGTCCCAAGGTGCCTACTTTGAAGGGGACTGAGGCGTCATTGTCCTATGTGCAAAGTTTCTTGTATCGTGTGTCTTCTTCAATAAATGTCTGTTTTTCATATTACAGAGCTGAATGCCAGTGAGGGCTAGATACAGCCCCCCACTGCCTAGCGTAGTGGAGCCATTGTTCATGCATGCGCATTCCAGTCCACCCTCCTCGGCTGCCAGGTCATATAGATGTCACCCAAACCATTCTCATTATATTGACAGTGGCTAGACTTTTTCTGGCCAGACCTATATACATTTTTCTATGCTTATTAAAAACTCACATCCAACCAAAAACTTCATAAAGAATGTTCAGAAACCTATGTAAACTGGCATAATCTCTCAGAGACATGCCTATGCCTGATAACCAACCTCATGTGAGTCTGCTTCTTGGTGATGCAGTACTGATTTACCACTTTTTTTGTTCCAGTACTTACACAATAAAAAAGTACTTTAATAAAAGTGGAGTGTAATAAGAAGGTGAGTTTAATATCACAACCTGTTCACAGATGCATAAAGACATTAAGTAAATTTACATATTAACTTTTATTCAGGTATTTTCACTTTCTCGATGGTTTGGCATTCCTGTAAAAAACTGTAATAAAAAGAGGCTAGGTGACCCAGACCGCACATTTCTTAGTGACATAAAAAAATGTAATTCTAATGTGTGCATGAGGTACTTTCCGAAACACATGGTAAATAAAATAAATAACAGTGGAATAAAATGGATGCTACATGCGGAATGGCGTTTTTATAAATTCTGGAGTCGCTCTGGACTGACACCTACACAGAGTGACAGGTCACTACAAGCAGAATTCTTAAGGGAAAGGGATCCTGGCCCAGCTGGACCCAGAAAGGGTTTTCAGTGGCTGTGCACGCAACCCATGGGTGCCTCGATGCAACACGTGAGCATGCATCGAGCGACACATTATGCCAGCAGGAAGCAGCCTCGGGAAGTCAGGGAAAAGCTACATGAAAACAAAAACCAATTTCAAAGAAAGTCACTGAATCACCAGAATTCCTTTGTATTATAGAAAGAAATGTAACCAGTAAATCTTGGTGATGAGAACTGATGTTTATTGACCGGCTTCCTATTAAACAGGAGACAGACTTGAGTATTTTATTTAAGTGACCCTCACAAGAGCTCAGGAGTTAGGGGACAGAATCCCCATTAAAAGAAGGAGGAACTATGGCCTTCCACCTGGCACATGACCCTAAGGCCTGTAAGTGAATAAGCCAGGCTTCACACAGATGCTTTCCCCATGGCTCTCCGTCATGTCCATCCTCTACAATCATCTCCCACAGATTTTTCATTATACATCACAAAATGCTCATACAGTATTAGGACAATGGCATCACAAAATTTATTGATTCTTAGTGTGTAGGACATCTTAAAATTCCAAAATGTATTCCCAGAAAACTCTTTCAGAGTAACTATTTTAATTTGTATGATTTTTCTAAAGAACTGAATTTTTTAATATTAAATGTCCCTGAAGCCATCTCTCTATAACACAAATTGAAGTAGAAACACCAATTACCTTCTGTTCTAAAAATATTTCAGCAGCCTATTCGAAAACTTCAGATCAGCATATTCACTCCGGGGTCCTGAGATCAGCAGAATGACTGTAGGCCTCGCTTAAATTCTATCAAAAGTCATTGTAAGCAAAGTACTGGGAGCATAATAAGCACTCAAGAAACCATAAATGGCCAAAATTTAATTTTTCCCAATCCTCCTTGAAATTCAATTGGCTGCTCAGACCTCGTCTTGCCATAGCTGTGAAAAATACACTTGAAAAGAAATACATTAGGCATTGCTTTACACATCTTATCTCAGACCCACGAGGCTGGATCAGAGCTCAGTAGAATCACCAAGGATTCTGTGTTCCCTAAACACACAAATTTCAATTGAAATAAAAATCTTGCAAAAATGTTATTAAAAAAAATAAATAAAAGCAAAGCAAGGCAGAACTAATATTGACATAAAGGACTCTTCACTGATGACTCTCCCGACATATTTTAGTGGGTTCAACATGGAAGGGGTCAGTACAGAGACGGACACAGAAAGACTGTAGAACTCAAATTGACACAAGAGATTAAAAATCAACTTGAAGCAAAGACAAAATATTCATCCTGCCTTTGAGGTGTGTCTAATCATATTTAGGCACGCAGTGCAGCAAGGGGAAAGCAAATGCGAGCTGTGTTCCCAAGCTATAGAGAAGTGGAGGCTATCATAACGAGTATTAGTGATGATGCCCACACAGAGCTATCTCTGAGGCTTTTCATACAGATTGGGACGAGCCACATAATAGAATCAAAGGAAATAAAAGCTCTGCTGTTGCTTATTGGCTGTGAGGTGCAGGAGTTCTGATGGAGAGAAAGCGCTGCATCCCCAAAACATTCCATTTAAATAATTGAGGACACCTGGTGTTAGGGAACCAAGGCCAATTTTGCTGATTTTTCTTTCTTTCATTTTTGCGTGTGTGTGTTTCTCCATTTTTGGTGAACCAAGAAAATTAAATGTGACTATACCTGCCAGTTTCATCCTCCAGGAAGATAGCCCTGCTTTTATTTTGAAGAACATTATAAAAATACTTGGTTTATTCATCATTTAAGTCATCATGGGTAATTTCTACCTACTATAATATTGCTCTTTTTTTTTTTTACTCACAAAATGGATTTCTTAAAAAAAAATGGGTTTCTCCATATGGATACTTTTCCACCGGGAAAGTTTAACTGAAGTGTAAAGTTATAGACTTCTTAAATATCAAACATTTACCCAGCACAGCATATTTTCAATGATTAATATATTTTATTTCAGAACTTGTTAAACAGACTCTGAAAGCATTACAGTCCCTCTAAAATGTAGTCTTTTCATGTTCATTGCCGCTCCACTTCCAATTTCAAGTCTTCTAAGAATTGAACTTGTCCTGTATATTTAAATCATAATCTCACCTTAATAATTATTCTAAGGACATGAGCACATGCAAAATAAATATGTATTACTATATACAATCTACCTAAGAATATGTATAGTATGTAATACATATCTATGGAAAAAGTTGCTTCTGTCTTAAGTAAGATTACTGTTGGGAATTGAGATATACATTAAACAAATAATTAAAGGACAGGACATATTATTCATTGAAACCTACAAAATGGTCAGAGAGATACTGCAGGTGCTCCAATGTGCTCTTGCAGAGGAAGGAAGGTCCCGAATTAAGGTCATTTTTAAATTGAGGACCTAAAGAAAGGGAGGCAGAGAGAATGGCGAACATGTCCCAGAAGGAGTTTCCAGTTAAATGACATATTTCCAGAATTAAATGCATTTCAGAATGACTGGACGAGAGAGATCAGCCCTGAGTTTGGTGAGAGCTGAGGCTGGGAGGTTGGGGAGAAAGCAGACTGTGGGCCACACATTATGTGTTCGGACTGTATCTGTAAGAGGGAACTCTGGAGGTACTAAAATGAGTAAGCACTAATATTAAAAACTAGCTTTGGAACACTATTTTAGCTACAATGAGGAGCGTGAGCATCCAGAGCAGTGACAAAAAGGGGACAAACAGCAGTACCAATGGGAGAACCAGTTAGTGGACAACAGTGATATTATATATTGTGGAGTAAGAATCAATGCAGAACATGTGATACATTTCGGAAATAGAAAAGGTATGATGTAACTAAGGTAAACAGCAAAGCTGGCTGGTAGGTGCTATGCCTGTGTGTGTGTGTGTGTGCACATGTGTTTGTTAATCAGCCATTATAATACAGGCAAGGGGAGAAATATTTCAATGATAACAATTTGTAGAGAGAATGACTTACTAGCTGTCTCAATACAAATCCATTCATAACTTCGAGAAGCAATCATACTTATTTCTTTTAGCTATTAGCTATCTCTTTGGGGGGGGTTGGTTTTTCTTAATAACATTAATATTTTCATATAATCTTCATATCAGAGCTTGACATCACTTTTAGAGTCCAGAATTGGAGGGCCACGTCCCCTTCCATACCAAGGCTGCCCAGGTTGAAAGGTTTCCCTTTTCTACTATCTTCCAAGTGTGTGAGGTTGCAATGCAGCCACCATCTGCTTTTGGCTTCCACCAAAACTTCCCAAGCTGACCCATGTGTAAGCCATGCTCTGACATTTTTCTCCTCCTATAGCTGGTCCTCAGGGATTAGCTGAGGGAGGTGTAGCTGTGCTTTGGTGGTGAGAAATCTCAGCTGTTACTCACGCAGCCTTTGTGTGTCCTGGGATCGTGCTTTTGCTTGGTTCTGATGCACCTCTTCCATCATGTGATGGATTGCTTCTGAGCCCAGCTGATCTTTGTGGATCTGACAGAACCCAAACCATAATGGGAAGCTCCAGATGTGTGGTCATTCGGTTTCTCATGGTCAAGCATTCTCCCTCTCCCAGGGCCCAATAGCACTCTGGGAGCTGCTCTACAAAAGACATATCACTTTCCACCGCAGGTGGCAGGACCCTGCTCCAGAACCTAAGCATTGCAATTCTCCCACTGGGGCTTCTTCCTACGAGCTCCACATGGCATTTCTACCCCTATTAATAGTTCTGAAACCATGGATTATTCCTGATCATATGGGCCAAGCATCAGGGCTGCCTGCTCCACAGTATAGATGTACCTCAGAGCCTTGTCCTGCTGTGTGTGCCACTCGAACAAGGCAGAGTTTCGTTTCTCCCAGCATGGGGGCCACAACAATTTCCCAGAGGGAAAATACACCTTCAGAATATCATTAAACACTAATTGTTCAAAACTGGCAAGATGCAAGGTTTCATCTTTTACTTTGGACATAACTTCCCATTACACCTCTTACTAACAGAACCCTAAAGTATGCACGGATTGTCAAGCTCCTGAACGTGTACAGGGTTTACCTCCCACACTTGGGAGCATGTGTGTCACAGTCAAGTTTCCGTCTTACTAACCACTCCTTCTTGATTTAGCCTAATGCCATGGGTCAATATGATGCTCTGTTGGATGTCTGTTTTGTCCCCACTAAACAGAGGATAGGATGGTGAATATACCTTTGGAGAAAACTTGGAAGCATATATCGTTGTCTTCTCCATATGAATATTAGATGTTTCTGATGTGCCTTTCTCGTGAGACTAGGAGAACGTGGATTTACAGCATGGCTGCAAATTACCCACCAGATGCCGTATTAATTTTCAGGCACAGCAGCTGCAATTGGAACGTCCCTCGGTCGTGTTACAGTGGTGGTGCCATCCTCCCGCAGTGCCTGTCTGATTTATAGTACCATGGCAGACTGGTGAATTACAGGAGAGGGGCCAGCGTGCTGTATGTTTACCTTTGCATCAGTTACCCTTCTGAGAAGGTGCTGGTCTCTGTCTCCCCGCTCCATGCACGCAGATACAAGATATCATTTCTGCTTAACACTCTTGGCCAGAAGGAGGAGATATGTCAGCAGTTTCCACTTGACCCTCTCCACCATTACATCTCTTACTGTAGGGACCGAGGGTGCAATGTGGAGGTTACTATTCAGCGTGGTAATTCCAACTCAGGGAGCTGGAAATGAGCACAAAGTTGGTCCACAGACAGACCCAGTATATATTTCCCCCGGTTCAGAATGCCATTTATTATGTGTCTCCACACTAACAGTGATGCCTTAATGACATTTCAGGTCTCTTAGCATCAGTGGGAACTCAGACCCTATACCCAGCAGTCCTTAAAACGTTTAGACAATTCTGGTTTCTTAATGCACACTTATCTGAGTAAGTACCGGAGCACAGAGCTTTTATAATTTGTTGTGCAGTGCAAAATGGAAACGCAGGGCCATTTATTTAAAAAGCAGGAAAAACAGCTTTTCCTTTTTTCAGAAGTCTCTCAGCCAGTCATGGTGTATTTTCTTTGCTACTTAGTGTGCCTTCCCTCAGGCACAAGGACATTTGTCATGTGAGAGTAGACCCTTACCCCAGCCCTCCCTGCACCCAGCCCAGACTTCGGTGCTCAGATCCCACCAAGAGCCCATGGCATCAGCAGTTGCAGGGATGAGATGGAGAGTGGACTCCTGAGAACCTGTCCCAGGGAGGTGGGGAGTTGATGGAGGGCAGGATCTGAGCCTTTGACAGATACTCCTTCATTCCATCAGAAACAAACAGACAAACAAACAAAGACAGATTAAAGGGTAAAATCTTTAAGAAATTTCAAGAAGGCAACTTCAGAGCATTGAATGCCAGTGCCAGTGTCCCTTCTGAACACAGGGCCCTGCCCAGCAGCACTGGTGTGGCCACGAAACCATCCTGAGCTGCAGGTTCCCTCAGCGGAGGGCTAGAGAAATCACTGTCCTGAATATCTGCCACAGCGCTGCCTAGTTCTGTTTCTCAGAGATGTTAGTCCCCTCTAGTTGGTGAGTCTGGGTTGCAAACTGACTGAGTTCCATTTTGGTGAACTGTGTTCAGTTTCCTGGCCATCTGTTTGTGCTTGTATCATGTTGAGTAAATAAATACCTCCAACTGGCCTCTATTGTCTCAGGAATCTATTATCTATTAATATTAATATTATTACCAGTTGAATTATTACTATCAGAGCCTCGTTCTATTACAGAACACTGGGGCCAAGGGCGATACACTACTACTGAAAGGACCCCCTACTGGGCTCGACTGTCTGTCGCCAATAGGAAAGACATCTCTCAATGCCAGAGATTTGTGAAAAGGAAAGGAAATGTTTATTTAAGGCTATACAGACTTAAAGTAGTGACCTAACATCTCCATTAAAATATCAAAGTCCTTTCAGATACCCACAGACACCCACAGTGCTTCCTCCTCCCCCTGCCCTAATTCAGGGTACCCTAACTCAGGGAAAGAAGCAAACGTCCGGGATCCAGGCTCCTGGCACTATCAGCTGGGTCGAAGGCCAGGCAGGATCTCTAATTAATCCAAAGCCATGTGGCACCTTCTCACAGTCTACTGGCAAGAGTTCTTTGTACCCACTTTCCAGACAAAGTCTCTCCAGCTTCCCAGGCCACGTGGCCAAAGGGAGCACCCCAAAGCCGTGTGGTCCTCTTCTACCAAGGCTGCAGGGGTCTGCACTCTGGCCAAAACTGTGTGGATCTCTCCACAAAGCTGTGGAGAGGGTACGGTCGCCACTCTGACAAAGCCGAGTGGCAGTTCTCTCCTAAAGCTGCATGGTGGTTCTCTGTACTCCATCTGCGGAGGTCCCCACTCTGGTCAAAAGCCCATGGCTCTCTCTTCAATGGCTGCCATGTGTACGTTTAAATCCCCCTGCCAATCTTCCTCTGTACCCCTATTTCCGACTCCTCCTACAATCAGTTACACCTGCCAGCATTCCTGTATTATTCCAAGTCTACTGGGCTGCCATCGTGAGTCTGGGCAGGTATGGCCCCATGTCATGGAGCCAATCTTCTCCAAGCTCCCACGCAGGTGCTGTAACTCGGGGGACCAGACCCCCAGTTACATCTTGAGGGGGGAGTGACTTCCATCCCCCTGGCTCCAAGCAAGGCCACAGCTATTTAACATCTCTAAGCAACCCACCAAAGGCTATAGATATGTTAAATGACCTTGCAATGGATTAGCTGCAAGGGTGTACAAAACAGCCCTGCATGTTCCTGCTCTATGTGTCCCTTCCCCCAATTCACACCTGTGGGGGAAGGGGTGAGGACATCTTATATGTCTTTCTAATATTTCCTGGGCATCATGAGTCCTGGACCCCATTCCAAATCCCTTTTGGGCCCCCCCTCTTGGCTGCACCCTGTATCAGTTCTACAATGACTTTTCCTGGTTTGCAGCCCTGCCTTAGTAGCTGCTTTTGGAGTTTTGGCTTGTTTTTCCCAGAGAATTATTCTTAAATTTACATACCAAAATAGAACAATGTACTTGGACTTACCTTAGGTTATGGTACTCATGGTAGTTTTTTTTTTTTTCTTTTAAGCCCTCCTCACTTCTCTTTTAGTCCCACCCTCCCTCCCCAAATATATTACAACTTAGACCTGGACCATTGAACTTTGTAGTGATTCTGGTGTGACTCTTACCTGTGTGTTTCCTATCACTGTGACACAAGGTGAATTCTCTGGGTGTTCCTGTGGAACACAGTCACTGGTGGGTGTCCAGTCTTTATGTCTCCACTCCAGCATTCACACATCTCTGCAGTCTCTTACACGTTCCTTCTCCACCTGACAGAGAAATTCTCGCATCCACTTTTCTTACAGTAGGTCATTACTTTCTCCATG